>BHFT01036116.1:0-28965 GCA_004320025.1 Laticauda laticaudata | reverse complement strand
TTTGATTTCCATTGATAATTTTTGTGTGATTTTGTTGTCAGCACATTCAACTATGTAATGAACAAAGTATTTAATCAAAATATTTCATTCATTCAGATCTAGGACGTCTTATTTTTGTGTTCCCTTTATTTTTTGAGCAGTGTATATTATTCAATGAAATGAATGAACAATAAACTTTATTTCTCACCTTTGTACATTTCTGAAGATGTATTTGAACAATAAATACCTATCCGAACCATTTCATGCCCAGCATTGAACCTAATTGAATTTCCCAGATTTTGCTCACTGTCACTTCTACTGCTCATAATTAAAATACACCTTCTAAAGCAACTTAATGTAACTAATTAAATATATTTTGTATTTATTTTTATTATATTTTCTTTTTATAAGGATGTAGTAAAATATTCTTCCAATAACATGTAATGGACGCAGTCTTCACATACATGTTAAACAAGTTGTACTACCTTTGAAAAAGAAATTATGAGCTTACATTAAAATTATATTGGTTTTACTTGAAAACTTGCTATTTTAACATTCTTACAACAATCATTTTCCTATTCCTCAGTTATCTTCGACACTATTATGTATTTCCTTTTCATTTGACAATATCTGAGAATGTCAAATAAGTCTTTCTATGTATAGAATGTACAGAACTGTGCTAGGAGTAGGGAGGGTCCTTGGTGTTCTCTGAGCTTTTGTTGTTTTCTTGCAGACCTTTCATTACCAAAACTAAATAATATCAGAGAACACAACCAAGTTCTGGCAGCAGCAAGTACTTCTCATTTCAATCCTGGGCTAAATATTCTTTTTTACCAATGTAGTAGTAGTTCTTACATAATGATTAGCTGCATAAAGAGAAAGGAAGAGCCTGAAAAAATTGATATTTCGGTGTCTTAGTGAAATACTTCTATCATCAAAGGTTGCCAGAGCTACCTTTTTAAAATGATTACAAAGCAAATACATAAGTCTTCAACTTATGACCTCAATGGAGCCCTAAATTTCTTTTGCTGAGTGAGATAGTTGTTAAGTAAGTTTAGCCCCATATTACAACCTTTCTTGCCACATTTATTAAGTGAATCACCGCAGTTGTTGATTTAGTAACACCACTGTCAAGTGAATTTGGCTTATGGACTTTTCTGGTCAGAAGGTTGCAAAAGATGGTCACGTGTGCCTGTGACACTCCAGCAGTCATAAATATGAATCCGTTGCCAAGTACCTGAATTTTGATGACAAGATCATGGGATGCTGCAACAGTCATAAATCTGAAAAATGGTCATAAATCACTTTTTTCAGTGCCATTGTAATTTTGAATGGTCACTAAATGAACTGATGTAAATCCAGGAGTACTTGTACTTTACTCAGAAAAAAAACCAATTTGATATTGCAGTATCTAGAATTTTGATGTTTATTTTTATTTTAGTAACAGAATTTTAAAGCTTTTTAAAAATTCAGTGTATAATTTTCACTTTCCAAATTTAGTTCAATTTTGGTAAAAACAGTTTCTATAATTATGTATTCTTTAGAAATAAATATTAGAACAGTAATTTATTTAAGGCTAAGGTAACAGAAAGTGCATACAGAATTTGAATTTATATTAGAAATAAATAAAATGCAATTGCATACTGATGGAAAGTGTAATTCAGCATTTCTCTTGCCTCTGATAGGAATATCCATCTTATCCCACCTTTGGCCAGGGTCAGTATGCACAGTATTATAATAGTTCCCCATATCCCCCACATTATATGACAAGCAGTAACACCAGCCCAACAACGCCTTCCTCCAATGCAACTTACCAACTACAAGAACCACCAACTGGTATCACAAATCAAGCTATAACAGATGCTCCAGCAGGTAATTGTTCTAGTTTATTACCTCAATAAACATATCAGATGCATAAAGATAAATTTATGTTATTGTTTTTTCAGTACTGAAAAGATGGGTTAAAGATAAATTGTATAGCAATGAATTTTCAGATGCATGATTTTTCTACAGTTTTTGTAAAACAGTCAAAGTTTGAAATAATAAAAATTGCAAGATGAGAAATAGTATTTAAAAGTCTGATTTCCTCACCTAAATTATTTTAGGTGCTAGGCTAAGACTAAGAGTGCAGTTTTGTAGTTGCTTATACTGTATGTGAGTATGCTCAAATAAATTCAGTGAGATTTGTATGAGAATAAGCTCATAAAAATAGTTCCAGAGCAAGAAATTTTTGAGAAAAGCAATGTTTGGTCATAAAACATTAAGCTCAGGTTTTCCCAGTGGCAGATAGATAGGAGGGAAATGTAGAATTGTATTTCTGGCTGCTGTATTTAGAGAACTACAAGCACAACCAAAATTTCAAACTAGAATATGTACAACTTTAAAGTAAATAAAGTAAATGACTTAGACAACATACCCAAGTTATACCTTTCTGATGAAATTTTGTAGTGACTGGCAAAGGGGAGAAGGATATGTTTAAATTCATTTGAAATTCATTTCATTGATTCTAGTGGCTGATTGTCCTTATATATGATTAGAATTAAAGACATTGCAGAAGTAAGAATTGGCACATTCAGATAAGTTTCATGCACTAAACTGATTTAATCATGAGCATGTATTCTTCTCTAACTAAGTTATCAAGTAGTTATTATTGGCTTACATCTTTAGATATCAATACTTCCAAATGAATAAGCACTCTAGTATTCACCTGAAAATTGTCATAAAATTGTAAGAGACTTTTGTCTCCTCTTCCCAAAGGAAAATATTCCTACTTCAATATAGATTGAGTTTAGGTTGATATATGTGTGTGTGTGTGTGTGTGTGTGTGTGCCCACGCACACATGCATGTGTGTATGTATATATGTATGTGTATATATATACATATACATACATACATATTCAATTTCTTGAAGAAATTGAATTAATTATACAAAGGTAAACTGAAACTATTATTGTAAGTCTATCATATTATGAACCCTGACCTTCCTCAAAAATCTCTACGGGAATCTTAATTCATATTATTTTCATAATATAGTTAAAATTGATCATGAGCTGAAACCATGAGTAAGAATGTAAAATTAAGCACACATGTACTTATTTTGATCAGCACTGAAACCAAATTCTGTCCCAAATTTCTTTTGTAAAAGGACAGTTCTTTTGGCTACTGAAAAATATCCCTCCATGATTTTTTTCAGGAAAGAATAATTGGAAAGATCTCTTCAAAATAAATCTGTCTAACAAACTTATTTTTTGTCTCAATAAAAATTGCCATACCAATTTAGAAACTCATTGATTACTAACTCAACTTAAAGTAAAAGTCTTTATGGTAATAATTTTTTTTAAAATGGAGAACAAAACAGTGTACTTAATTGATATCACTGAAATTTAGCCATACATAACTTTAGATGGGACTTATTTGAGTTCTTAAAAGTTGGAAGTCATTTTTTGAAGCAATAAGCATTTGATAATAGGCAAGAAGTGAACTTCTGTTATCTATTGATTGTTGTGGATAAGATTAGAAAGAGCTCTTCCAGGTATGCTGATATTAATCCAAGATGAATGCTAAAGTGAACACAAGATAATTGTACTGGTCAAATCTGTACAGCCTACTTAAAATAATGAAATCCAGAAAGCTACAATTGAATTAAAATGTGAGCAATTTTTTTCATCTCTTTTCTAGCAGAATACAGTACAATTCCTACAACACCAGTTAAAGATTCAGAGGCAGATAGGCTGCGTCGCAGCTCAGATGGCAAATCACGTGGCCGAGGCAGAAGGAATAACAATCCTTCACCACCACCTGACTCTGACCTTGAGGTATTAGATATGAAACGTCTGTTTTATTTGTATATTGATTCATCCTTTGAACAGCATTAGGGAGAGTAGATAGGGAAAGTAAATGTGAAATTCATGAAAACTGTTGAAAATTAATTGAAACAACACTTTGCAACACTTGTATTTTTACAAGTGAATTTTCTTCTACAAAATTATTTATCTGTTGTTAAACTCCTGTTGTTTCTTTCTCAAGGTAAAAGTTACAATTTTTTTTTCATGACTGTTCAAGTTCAAACCTTGAATGTTACATTTTCAAAAGAAATAACTAAGTTACAATTAATGTTCTAGTAAGTTGATTGTGTTTATGGATACAACGAACAACTAATGAACTAAGTGTGTGTTTCTATTTGAAAAACAACCTTTATTGTATAATTTGTGTTTGAATTTATAACATTCAACAATTAATTGACTATCCTTATTGCTATAAGGCTATGCTTACTTTAAAAATGATTTGGAAGATAAATTTTGAAAAACAGAAAATATGTGCATAGCATGTCCGAGAACCTGAAATATTTTTAAAACTTTGCATAAGCATAAAAAAGATATAGGTGCTTTAATAAGCAACTATTCACTTTATATCTTGAGAAATTTCACAATATGTCATCATTGTTGACATGATATATACCGTATATACTCGCATATAAGCCGACTTTAGAATGCTTTTTTTTTTTCCCCAAATTTGGGGGTCGGCTTATACGCGAATAAATCTGGCTGCCCGGCTTCGCGCGATGAGAGCCAAGACTCTCATCGCCTTCGCCGGGCAGTGGCTTCGCGCGATGAGAGCCAAGACTCTCATCGCCTTCGCTGGGCAGTGGCTTCGCGCGATGAGAGCCAAGACTCTCATCGCCTTCGCCGGGCAGCGGGTTTGCGCGATGAGAGCCAAGACTCTCATCGTGCAAAGCCGCCATGCTAAGTCGCTGCTCCAGCAAATCAGATTTATTCACGTATAAGCCGACCCCCAAATTTGGGGAAAAAAAAAGTGTTCTAAAGTCGGCTTATATGAGAGTATATACAGTAGTTAAAAAAAAAAAGGCTTGTCCTGTTTTGGTAATTTATCCTCATTAGGATAAGACTCTCATTCTGGCTGAATTCATTATTTTTAATCATATAACCAATGAGAGTTTACCCATTGCTGAAATAACATAATAAAGAGAACTTGCAGCCTGCTCCTCCCCACAAGATTGCATTGAGGGAGGGTCGGAGAAAGCCCCAATTTGCTGTAGGTGTCTACTACCTTTGTTCCTCTTATAGCTTTTAAACATAATTACAAATGAACTGAGTTTAAAAATTATATTCTGAAAATTTTGTACAGTTTTTTTGTGTAGCAGGAATTAACTTACCCAACTTTACCAGGTAAATAAAGAAGTAAAGGCACAACTGGAGAATCTTCATTGCCATAAATAATGAAGCCTAATTCATGCAATCTTCTTCTGAAGTACCTTGTATTTTCTGCTAGTTGACTGATTCGTTGACGTCCTGAAAGAATGAATGAATTACAGAATTCAGAAAAATCATGTATACTTGCTACCTAAAGACAAAAACAGAAGGAAAGGTATTTATGTTACAAAACACTTATTTATTTAAAATAAATTAGGAGCTCATCAGTTCTGTAACATATGGTGTAAACTGTAAAATGGATTCATGAAATTATTTCCAACAAATACATTTGCTTAAATTATCAGGCATAAACAGCATTAATGATGAGACCAAGTGAGATAGACATTCAACCTTTTGATTTTTTAAAAGAGGTTTCAGCATAAGCAGGTGGAAGAACAACACATTTTTCTCCTCAGAACTAATTTACCATTTGTCCAATCATTTTTCTGCATGTTTATTTTAGAAATGAAAGAATTTCTAGACAACATGTGCTTAAACCATTTTAGGGAAGAAAAGGAGTGGTACTAATGGAGAGGTTCCATGCTCTGTTTAACAGACTTCTTTTAATAGAACAATTCTCTTTGTTGCTTTATATTTGAAAAGGGGAGGAGGTGTGAAATGATTGCCTCATTTCAAAGCATACTCTCTTTTTCTTTTCAAGAAAATAGAGAATGCTTCTCAACTCTACTGAAAACACATTAGAAATAATTAGATGTTCAGAAAAAATATTGAACTCTCACGACAATTGCCACCTACCTCTATCCTGATTGAATACAATAAACTTGGATATGTCAGAATATGCAAATCTATCTAAATCTGATCTCAGAACCATTGCCAAGATCATTGACACCCTTAAATTCCTGTTCCACTTGCCTGAACTTGTGCTAGCCCAGGAGTCATTTATCCTTTCGGAATATGAAGAAGAATTTGAAGGAGCAAGGCAATGAGATGTCATCTTATTCAATATAACTTTTAATGTTGTACAGTTGAAACTGGATAGCTGAGCAAGTTTCCAGAACCACACTGCATCTTACAAATGAAAAAACTGATCTGATGGAATTGTTATTCAGTCACTTTCAACTATTTGTGACCAGTCAGTGAACATCATCTCACCGGAACAGTCTGTCAGTAGCTGCTTCTCTAAGTTACTGTACACTCATGGCATATTTCATCACTGATAGTATCCAGCCACCTGTCTTTCTGTCAGCCTCTTTCTGATTGCCTTCAATTTTTTCAAGCAACAGACTCTTCCAATGACTTTGCATTTTATGTGTTCAAAATATTTGAGTTTCACCTTACTATTGTTCACTAACTGCTTTCAATGAGTAGTTGGAAGGGGCAGCTTTATTTTGTGGATCCTTCCAGGTTCTACAAGTTTTGGACAATTACTATTCAATCTTCAATCTTCTCTTAGTTGTGTCAATGTAAAGGCTGTGGAGACAGTGATTCAAGATGAACTACGATATGGGGCACTCAGAAGAAATGAATTATCTAGACCTTATCGGACAGAGTTCAGACCTGGGTAAAGGACGTAGATAGCATTGGTAACTTTGGCCGATGCCTATGCCCGTGCCTGATTAGGGAATCACATGATTTTCTAGTACTGCTTCTTAATCAAAAAATGCCTTTCAGAGCTTAGGTTTATCTATTTTGTTAGTTTTATGTTATAAACCGGTCACTGTTATTGTTTTGTGCTGTTGGGAATCTATGTACAATTGTAATAAGATATAAATGATAAATAAATAAACTAAATTAATTAATGTTGACACCTTCATTTACCAATTTTGAACCATTTTAGTTGCTCTGTATTTCGAGTTGTAATATTTTAGTTCTAACTGTTGTTCCTGGTCATCAAATAAATTCAACAGGCAGATGAGGCGGCCTGATACATGTTTTAGGGTTAACTATAGGTAGCGGCGAACACAGTAGAAAGTATTGGAATAACCAATACGTTAAAATAGCCATTTTTAAAGTACTTGCTTGTGTTTTCCATTATTCCTGAGATGTGTACAGGTTGTCTTTGAGTTATGGAGGTGATTGGGATTGCCATCGCCAAGTTTTGTGGTCATAAAGCTCGATGTCATGGGAATGTATTGCTTAGTGAGGGCAATTCAGGCAGTCCCAATTGGTGTGGGAACCCCAAGATATGTGGGTTATTAAGTGGAAAGCAAAGAGAGTTCTGGGTAAGGAGCTTGGAGGGAATTGGAAGAAACCTGTGCAAGCCACACATGAATTAGGAGGGGTGATGGTGCTACAGTGTGGCGTATGGTCAGGGAGGCAGAGGAGTGGGTGCAGGATGATTTCATGCATGTATATGAGTGCAGGGAGGTCAGGGAAAGAGGGTGCAGGATATGTATGTGTATGAGCACAAGGAGGCTGAGGAAATAGGGTATAGGGCACATGTCAGAGGTGGTATTCAGCAGGTTCTGACCAGTTCTGGAGAACTGGTAGCAGAAATTTTGAGTAATTCGGAGAACCAGTGGTAACCTTCCCCCAGGAATGGGGTGGCAATGGAGATTTTACAATATCCTTCCCCTGCCATGTCTACCAAGCCACATCCAGAGAACTGGCAGTAAAATTTTTTGAATTCCACCACTGGCGTGTGTGTGTGTATGTGTGTGTGTCTGTGTGTGTGTGCGCGTGTGTGTACAGGAGACCAGGGAGATAGGGTGTGGAGGGTGTTCAGTGTGCGAGCATAGGGAGGCCCAGGGAAAAAGGGTACTGATGAATGCATGCATGTGGTTCAACAGGTAGGCCGAGAAAGGAGGCTACAGGTGTGTGCAAGCAAAGAAAGGTCAGGAGAGGGAAGATTTATTCAAGTGACTTGTGATCTTACCGCCAGCTTTCCGCATTGACTTTGTCTGTGGGAAACTGGCAGGAAGGCCCAAGATTATGTGACCACCGGATGCTGCAACTAGTCATTGGTGCAAACGGTTTGCTAAGCACCTAAATTTTGTTTACATGACTGCGGGGCTGCTGCAATGGCTGGAACTTTTGAGAACTGGGCACAATTCCCTTCATGGCCATCATAATGCTGAACAGTCAAATAAATGATCCTAACTTGAAGGCTACTTGTAAGTAAGTATTAGGGTTGAACAAAGCATTTCTTCTGTGAAATGGCTGTGTGTGCACATGTATGTCGGGAAGCAGACATCAGGAAGCAGAATTCAAAGCAGCTGCATGAGCTTTACAAAAGATAAGGCTGATTTAAAGATT
This sequence comes from Laticauda laticaudata, assembly GCA_004320025.1. Taxonomy (NCBI): domain Eukaryota; kingdom Metazoa; phylum Chordata; class Lepidosauria; order Squamata; family Elapidae; genus Laticauda; species Laticauda laticaudata. The sequence goes on along the minus strand of BHFT01036116.1, from coordinate 20,559 downwards.
TAACGAGAGGAGCTCTATTTGCACTCTGGCTGTGGAGTACCTTTTTCTCGTGTTTTTCATAGTCATTATAGCTATACCTGGCTATATGTCTTCCTTATGCTGATACGTGCAGCTAACCTACTGAACTCTATTCCTGACTAGGATCAAGGATTGTAATTACTTTCCATGATTAAGGAATTTTGATTTAGTTAAGTGGTTATCAGCCAGAAATTAAGTCTCTGGCTTTTGTTCTGTATATGGTGTTGCACATGTGCTACACTGACAATAACTATATAACAAAATCAGCATAGAGAAATGATTTGTGGAACTAAGGTTGTGAATACTGTGTCTTGTTTCATGCACTGGGATTTATAAGATACCATTAGAGTGACATTTAGAGCCGAGGCGATCTTCTAAGGTTACAGGTACTCCTCGACTTATGACTACAATTGACCCCAAAATTTCTTTGTTAAGCGAGACATTTGTTAAGTGAGTTTTGCCCCATTTTACGACCTTTCTTGCCACAGTTGTTAAGAGAATCACTTCAGTTGATAAGTTAATAACCCGGTTGTTAAGTGAATCTGTTTTCCCCATTGACTTTCAAAATGTGATCACAAGACCTTGGGACATAGCAACAGTCATAAGTATGAACCAGTTGGAAAGCACCTGAATTTTGATTACATGATCATGGGTCATAACTGTGAAAAACAATCATAAGTCACTCTTTTCAGTGTTGTCGTAAATTTGAAGGGTCCCTAAATGAACTGTTGTAAGTCGAGGACTACCTGTATTTGTTACAGTTATTGTGAAAGTAAAGCACAATTAACCCAAGTAAGTTGTCTTGAGCATCTCAGAATGTGCAGGATAAAATGTGATAGATGTGGTAGATATGCCTTATAGATGATTAGTGGCATATGTGTCTTACCCAGTAGACTAAAGCACTCTTGAATCTTTCTGTAAAGCAGTCTAAATAAGAGTAAGATAGGAACAAGAAATACACAAGAACTATTCTAACTGGTTCTGAGTTTTTCCATTCTTTAACCTTGAAGTTAAGTTCTCCATGTCATATGACACTTATCAGATTTTACTAAATCTGATGATGGTGATGCCACCAGAAGATACATATTCTAGAATCAAGCAACATCACAAAGGAACAAAGTAAGTTTTGGAATACATTTAGTTTTTTAAAAAACTGTATTCTTAATTGGAGATAAAATGTATTTCATCTTCACTTGATAATGTGCTATTCTTGCTAGCATTTTCATCCTCTAGGAGACGAGAATACTTTTGCTGGATTACTTTTCGTGCTAAACTGACAGACCTAAGCATGTTTGCAAGAGCTTACAGGCAACCTTTGCACATCACACAACAGTTCCCGTGGCATCCCTGATTTTTAAAAAACAGCCTTGACTGAATATTTCTCTTTAAGGATGTCACTTTGACAATTGCCATTATAGCAATTCATTCTTTCTAGAGAAGCAATCCACAAACAAAGCTCTACCCTGGCAAGTATTATTATTATTTTACAATGTCTCTACTACTCTTTATAATTAGAACTTCTCTTAAGCACAATGTCAAGCCAGACTATTTGGCATTTCTTTATATTTCATTTTTGATGTTGTTATTTGAAAATCAGTAATTACTGCAAACTTGGTCAAACTTCCTTTCATCTAATTGGATTGAGAAACAAGGTACTTAACATCCTCTGATTTTCAAAGCACTGATATGCCACTAAGAGACATATGCCACGAATCATATAAATCAGGGGTCGCCAAAGTTTTGGACCTCAGGGACCACCAAACTCATAATTTTAGATCCCAAGGACCACTAACTGGTTTTGTGGGTGTGGCCTAATTTGTGAGTGTGGCTTGGTGGTCATGTGACTGGATGGGCATGGCTTGTATGTAAATATTATAAATATTTATATAAATATTGAATTTTTTATAAAAAAAGAGCAACTTTTACCCAAAATCAGGCAAAGCAGGAAGGCAGATTGAGTTGCTCACAGAATCATTCAGAAATTTATCTATCTGCCATCGGCTAGCTCAGTCTGTCACATAAAATTTGCTTGCAAGCAAACTCACAAAATTAACTCACAACACACCATGTTTGTAAATATTGAATTTTTTATAAAAAAAAGAGCAACTTTTATCCAAAATCAGGCAAAGCAGGCAGGCAGATTAAGTTGCTCACAGAATCATTCAGTGATCTATCTATCTGCCATCGGCTAGCTCAGTCTCTCAAATTTGCTTGCCATGAGTCTGCACTGAGTTTGCTTGCAAGCAAACCTTCAGTCCTAAGGGAGGTTCGGCTCTACTTAAAAGCAGAGCCAAAGATCTAAAGACTAGCTAGAAAGCAAGAAATCCAACAATTTCCTGCTTCCTAGCTAATCTAAATCTCACGGCACAGTAGAACAGATGATGGTTGGAAAAAGGAAAAATAGCAATTTAGTTGTCAAGTTACTGGATAGGGAGTGAGTGGGCAGGGAGGGTTCCCGCAGGCCATTTAGGGGGCGCAGCCTTATGTTTCTGCACAGCCTGGATTAATTGCTTTGGGGGGGTGCTCTAGGGCTGAGATTTCTCTATGGTCCACCAAAATTTTCTCATGGTCCACCAGTGGCCCACTGGTTGGCGACCACTGATATAAATCATATAAATATTAGTTAACAGACAACTGTTCACTGGGGCAGTTATGAAACAAAAATCTTCGTACTTCTTTCTATCCTTTATGTTTGTATTATTTTGATCAGTGCACACAGCTGTTGCACATTAATATTATCAAGGATTCCTCATTTCAACCCCTGAGCTACCAAATGTTCTCCTTTATCAGAAATATGATCATATGAATTGGGAGGAATGTTTAAAACGCCATCTCCCCAAGATACATCAATAAACAGAACCTTTTTAGATATTGCTGAAATCTAATTCCAAGTTCCTTTTACCACAGACTTTATTTGCTAGAGGAGGCTTCTGGTGCCATAATTCAACAACACCTAGAACAATGTTTTCCATATTTGGCAACTTTATGACTTCAACTCTCGAGTCTACAGATTTTAAAGCTGCTGAGTTTGAAAAAACATCACTCTAGAGCATTGCATATTATGTTCCTTCCGCTAGTGAGCTACTCCTTGTAAAAATCTTACTCATAGAGAATTGGCATGTTATAGATAAAGTTAAGCTGGAACCTGCATTTCCAACATGGAAATCCTTATGTTGGGTTGCATTCTGTGATATCATATTGGTTGGGGTGGTTTGAAAGTATCGTTTAGAAACATCTTGATAACAACTGATAAGACTGAGATAAGAATAGTTTAAAGTCAGAAAAATCTGTCCTTAAGCAGTAACTACTGTCACATACAAATTATACTGAATAGTTCAGAAGGTTATTTTCCATGCAGACAATGATACTGATATCTAACTGGTATATAGTATCTAACAACACAACCCCAAATATACCTGTCAGGGGTAAGTCCTGTTGAACTTAAAAAACTTTCCTTTAAGTAAAGGCTACAGAAATGCAAACTCGATTCTTGTGAATGTATCACGCAAGTGGATATATCTAGTGACAATCTCTGACTGGAGATTTTACAGTATCCTTTCCCTGCCACACTCACCAAGCCACGTCCACAGAACCGGTTGTTAAAAAATTTGAATCCCACCCATTCCCACCCTACTCCAGTGGAAGATACTTTAAAATCTCCATTCCCTCCCCACCCCACTAACTTGCTTTCCAGCTCCGTTTTCCTGTGCAGGGCAACAAAAAAAGACCCAGCCAATCAGCTGGGACTCAGGAGGTAGAGAATAGATGGGGCGGGGCTAGTCAGGGTGGTATTTGCCAGTTATCCAAACTACTCAAAATTTCCGCTTCCGGTTCTCCAGAACTGCTCAGAACCTGCTGAATACCACCTCTGGTTTAATCAAGAACTAACACAAATCTAGGGGTTTTTTCTTTTCTTATAAAAGTAATGGTGGACATGTATTCTTTTTTAGCTAGGAAGTTTTTTTTATGAGAATACTTTGGAATTATTTCTGTCTTAGCTGAATTAAAATAAAGAGAACAACAATAAAAGACTATAAGGAACATATGGAATAAAGACAGCTGCCATGACAGCTGCCATGATATTACAATGTTTGACCCTAGTCGTTAGCATGTGCAAGGATGTGGTCAAAAATAACTCTTCTGAAGTATAAATCTAGGGCAGCCACAAAGGAATCAAGGAGCCCAAATGTCACATATAGTGCCATAAGGGGCTTCTTAACCAAAAGTTCCCCTCTTCTAGGAAAAGATCTGAATCTTAGAAAACTACTGGTTTTACCAACATGAAAGCTGTAGACACTTGGAAATTTCCAGTTACCTACTGAATGCTGTCACAGCAAAGTTCACTTTGCCACATCTTTATGGAGCTGGATTACTTCCTGGCTACATGCTGTGTTTATGGGATGATGATGTTTGCAACATTGCCACTAATTATTCAATTCTTATCTCTTTTTTTTTTTTTTTTTGGCCTCCAGACCTACCACCTACATTCCTCATAAGTATAAACAGGTACAGTAGCTCATGATAGAATCGACTATTGGAAGCCTGTGGTTGAGACAGATGAGTAGCCGGAGCAGAATGGCCTTCCAGCCTTTCATAGGCTGTGCTAGCTTTAAAAAATATAGAATCTGCCAAAAAAAGATATTGATCTTCACTCTATGTGAATGACATCTAAATGAAATGATCTACTGAATGCTCCATTCATTTATCAAAGGGGGGAGGTTGTGGATGAAAGTAAGGAATGTAGAGATTAATAGCAGTTTTTAGCATACATACAATATTCTGAATATTGCAACAGTCATGATTTAGCAAGAGAGTGAACAGATAGAATAACTTCAACTCTGAACAGGGAGTCCTCGACTTATGACCACAATCGAGCCCCAAATTTATGTTGTTAAGTGAGATGTTTGTTAAGTGAGTTTTGCACCCATTTTACGACCTTTCTTGCCCCAGTTGTTAAGTGAATCACTGCAGTTGATAAGTTAGTATCTCGGTCGTTAAGTGAATCTGTCTTCCTCATTGACTTGCTTGTCAAAAGCTTGGAAAAGATGAGGTTTCCCAAAAACATAACTTTGGGACGCAGTAATGGCCATAAGTATGAACTAGTTGCCAAGCATTTGAATTTTGATCACAAGGTTATGAGGATGCTTCAAAGTTGGTAATTGTGAAAAATGGTCATGTCACTTTTTTCCAGCACCGTTGTAATTTTGAATGGTCACTAAATGAACTGTTGTAAGTCAAGGATTACCTGTATTACAGTTCAAGAGGAAGACAACTAGAGTTAGCTGAAGGCTATGGTTTTGTAGTTAACAGGTTCAACATAATGTGTCTATTTTTTTCTTTGGCCTTCTTTATAACCAACATTTTTACACTTCTAGAGTTCTTTGGTGCTTGATAATAAATGCCTCCTGTTTTCTCTGTTTTGGGGTCTTTGACATGGAATGTTACTAACATGGCTCTGTATGCTTGACCTGGCTTTGCAAATTCATAATTCTGGACACTCAAGTACTTTGTGTTGATCAGCTTCAATAGACAAAATGGTGGTCGAGGGAGAAGAAAGGGGAATTGGGATATAGTAAATTCTGAAAGTTCCCGTTTACAGATTTTACTTCAACAAGTTATAGAGTTAAAGCATACTTAACACTTGCTGCCATATAACAAAATGGGCAGAACTATATATTCCAATATGCAATTTTTGCTTAGATCAACAACTACCCACTATTATTTTATTAGCATTTGTACATCTACTTTCACGACCATTTCTCCCAAAATCCACTCCTGGAAACTATCAAAAAGATCTGTCCCATTTTCAGAACTTCTAATCACATTTGCATCCCTTACTAATTTTCTCAGAATTTTACTAGGAATTGCATCCATTATTTTGCCATGTGTATGTATAGACCAATGTTTAAATCATATATTCAAAACTTTAAAAAACCCCTTTTTTCTAGGCAGGCATTTCTGAGATCACCGTAATTAACTGATGTTTATTCTCCAAATGGCTTGACCACTTTTTCATCTTATTCCCATACCATCCAACAATGACCATTCATCCATACCTGAATGGAATTACCATCAACCTATTTCCATACATCTAGAACAGATGCCACTAATTAATATTTTCTGGAATATAATTTAGTTCTTTCTTTCACTCACACCATCTCTCCCCATATATATATGTTAATTCCACAAGATCTGATGCGAACAGATCTTCTATGAAAGCTAAGTCCCTTCTTCTTTTTCATAGTTTCTCAAACACTGCACATATCTATTTTGTTTCAGTGAAGTAATTATTAATTAATACTTTTTGCCTAATTCTTTCATGTTGCAATCTCCACATGCCAGGTGGACCTCTAAACCTTGATCTTTGTTGCCTATCATGGCTTTAATTTTTTGAGGCTTTCACATAATGTTTTCCACCAATCTAAAGGCAATGTAGACTGGGACTGGATTATATTTGTGCCATATCTACATTCTGTGCTAACAGTAAAAGCAACACTGGTCAGTTTTCACAAATTCTGGCCAGCATACCGCAAGCACAAGGAAGCATGCTCACTTTTGATGCAATCTAGGATTTCTAATGGAGAGACTATACTGCAAGCCAACTTAATGTTGCGTGTGTCTCTCTAATTAGGAGGTAGATGGATTGTATGTGTACACACACACACACAAAGACACAATATCATAAAAGCAGAGTATTATTTTTTAGAGTTGCTGTTCAGCATCACTGTGACAAATTCTGCAATGGGTCCAAAACAACAGCAACTGTGTCAGAGTAACCTCACTCAAGTCCCCCCCCCCCAAATTTTCCTGCTACTAAATGCAAACAACAGCCTGGGGTTATTCCCCTCAAAATCGTCTACTATAACGTGTTTAAGGATGATGAAGTTCTTAAAATTTCAAAGATTTTTTTTTTTAATATTGCTTTAAAAGTTGAAAATACTAGCAAAACTAAAAACTAAAAACTGCATTTTCTCTTAAGAGATCTTCAGAGGAAATAGAGAATAATGGCAAAACTTGGAAATACATACATATACATAAGAGATCCATGTTCCTGCTGGCTACACAAATTGCCCAAGTTGATCTGCATTTACAAAGAGGCAAGTGTCCAACATTCTTTCCTTTAAGTTGTTTTCCTTGCAATACAGTATGTCAAAGCCATATTTTCTGTTGTGAGCTTGGCTAAAAGTTGCCTTTCACTGTTGGATGGAGGAATGTTTCAAGATTTGTTCATGAATCAATGTGTTTGGAGCTATGGAGGTACAGTACCAAACTGCGGTGTGTATGTATGTACATGTGTGTTTATGTGGATGAGTATATATTTATTTATTCATTTCAATCTCTGGAAACAGATGGCTTGCAAATCCATAGCCATTCTGGGATTGCATCTAAGCCCGTTTTTCCCCATCCAGAGCTGAACAGCCTCCAGGCACAAGGCCAGATCCTCCATTTCATCTCCTGCCTGAATTATGCTAGCTGTACTCCCACGACTATTTTCTGGTTTGTTTTGTTAATTTGTTATGAAGGGCAGAGAGTCCATGTGTCCCTCCACTATCAACATTTTTTTAAAGCCAATAAAAATCCTGTCATCATATATCCCTGATTTAAACCAACATGAACACAATGGCCTATGGCAAAAGTTGTTTTTAACAGAAAAAAATTGTAGGTGGGCAATGGAAAATAGCAGAGATAGGAAAAAATTGTTTTTATTGCAAGATCAAAGATGTGACTTTTCACCCAACTCTCATAAGGTCTTAACTTTAGGGCTGTTGGCTGTACCTGCCCCTTCAGGTCATGTTGGGCAATGCTGGCCCTGTCACAGCTAGTTCAGGGCTTGCTTGTACCATCCCCACTGTAGCTCCTCCTTTCTATGGTTTAGGATGAGAAGTAGGGCTCCATTTGGCTCCAGTGTTAGTCCCTTCCTAAAATACTACTGCAGTTAGGACTGGGGCTTGTTACCCTTGCTTGTTCTTAAGTAGCTTCATTTTTTAACTTTTGTACTGATACATGAAAAGACTACAGTATTGTGGCCCTCAAGCTAATGGCTTAAATCTCATGTGGCCCTTGGGTCAAAGTCCACTGCACTGGAAAGAAATTGCATATAAACATAACCCTTTCATAGGAGAGAAAAATTATCTTAGATACTAACTACAGGATTGACATTTAATGAAGCCCAAATTTTTCAGATTATATATTTTTATTTCTCAGATGTATATATTTAGAAACTTGGAAATTAGCCTTTTGAGGAAACAAATGAAAAATTGTAGCATAAACTCTGAGGTATATTTACCCAATTTTTAAGTGATCAAAGGAAAATTCCCAAATTCACTCTAACACAGGAGAAAATTAAAAGTTCTTGTTCCACTGTTTTGCATGATGTCACCTCATTTATTCTGCAACATTGTTCCACATACTGTGGTCAATTCAACAATAAGATGAATTCATTTGTGTTACATATTCCCAATTGGTGAGAAGTACCATTGGCACTTTTCAAGAGAGAAGAGTGAAAATGTAAAGGGTTGGGAAAAGTTGTCATCATAGTTGGAGAAGATCTAATCAAAGAAGTGAGATTTAATATAATTAAGCTCAACATTTTTATTTGATTAATTCCATGTTGCCTTTCAGGGAGGAGTATTTTTTGAAGTAACTCACCTAAGCATTAAAAATCACTATATCAAAGAATCTTGCAATGTGTCTACCACAAGTTTAGCAATGCCTCATTCATTATTCCATGGCTTTGATATTTGCTTTAATAGTAATGACATAAGTAGTGAGCAATATGAAATCAAATATAGGTGTGTGCAGCTACCCAGTATGAGATGCCTGTATGCTTTCAACCAAATATACTTCAACCTTCCATCTTATTGCCTTATCCCTTCCCTCCATCTTCAAATTCAAAACTCAGGCTCTTCCCTAAATCATTTAAGAGACATCTATGACCAAGGGAAAACATCAGGAAGCTGCATACAAATCCATATTTTCAGCAATGGTCTTCTCTCCAGCTAAACCATACAATTTCATAAGATGTCTGTTTGTTATCCACCTTAATATAATTTTTGGTACAAGAATAAAACTTTTCTATTCTTGTGGGATTTGAAAACTATATATCCGTGTTATCATAACACAGTTGTTTCGATGTGAGACAGGGCAGCAAATAAATCTAATAAACAAACAAATAAATATATATATATTTTAAATTATAGGTAGTCCTCAACTTATGACCACAACTGGAACTGGAACACTGATTACCAAGTGATATGGTTGTAAAGCGAGATATTACATGACCGCAACATAATTTAGCAACCACAATTCCAGCACTCCTTAGTCTTGTTCTTAACCGAGAATCATGAGTCATTTAATTATTGTAATTCTGAACAGTCACTGAACAAATAGTCGTAAGGCAAAGACTATCTGTAATTCTTTGAGGTTTATTTCAAAGTATAGAAAATAATTATTCCATTATATTATGCATTAACATCTGAGTTATTAATGGTCATCATACTTTAAGAAGGATTCAGACAGTGACAAACAGTGCAAAGAAAGAACAATGAAAAAGATCAGGAGCCTAGACACTAAACTTTGCGAAGAGAATTTGAAGGAACTTAGCATGGTTTGATTTAACAAAAGATATCAGAGACAAATATGAACAAATTCTTCAAGCAACTGAAGGATATCAACTCTCCTGTATTGACCCAGAGCATAATATATGGAATATTAGTTTTAAGTGTAATTTAAGGCAGTCTTCAATCCAATATTAGGAAGTTTTCTTGGAGAAAATTTAGCTTGGATTCCTGCACTGAAGAAAAGGTCAAACCTGATTGCATGAATTGCCCCTTCCAACTGGTTCCATATTGCTGGTTATTATAAGATTATGCTTCATTTAAAATTAATTATGTTATTGTCATGGTCTTGACTGAATTTATGCATAAGAGTGTATTTGGATTTTCCTTGGGCCATTCTTTGTATATATGCCAAAAAAGCATAGCAAAGTACAGAAATCTGAAATGACATTCCTGAAAAATGTTACATTTTTATGGAAAAACTTTCAAGCAAGAGTTGTTTCTATTTGAGACATAAACAAAACACACTCTATCCTTTCTTACACAAATACTATTGTGAACAGACATGAAGGAATTACGAAGGGATAATATGTGGTGTGTTTGAAAGGCAAGCGGAGAAGGAAAGAGGAACTTCTGCACCAGATGATAAAAAGGATGTAAGTTGCTCCTTCCTCAGCCTTGCCACTTTCATCTCATTTTTGTTTGTGTGTTTTTGCGGTCAGAGACCACACGCACTTAACTGAAAGCCTCCCCCATTCCGCCATAAACATGTTTGGCTGAGCTATTTTAACACACAAGAACCAATATTACAGTGATAGATACTTTGGAAAAACCTCAGGGCTTGAACACAATTACAGACTCGCAGCCAGATGCAGCTCAACATTAAATCAAGGTAACTTAGCAAGGGCATGGAGCCGAAGTGGTGAGTGTGTTTTGCCTAAAGCAGGTTTCAATGTGTCACTTTTACAAGTTCAAGCTGCAGCTGGAATACTTAGGTTTTAATTTCTTAGTGCTGCTCTGAAGACTGAAGACAGCACATCTGGTTTGAAGTCAAAGGAAGGGCTAGTTATCTCCTCCACACCTCCTCCTTTCCCACGTATATTTTTGAAATGAGTTATCTGATGTTTTTCTGAGAACATGGCAATAGAGATCTAAGAATTTCTGCCTATATTCCTTTGGGAGATGGGAGGGGACTTAAATCATTTAAATTCAGGACTGTATTCCTTCCAAACAAACCATGCACTATCTTTAATGGGTGATGATGAAACTCAAAGGATGTGCAAACAAAAACCACTAAGGATGAACCGCATGTCTGTGAGAGCCTGTGCTGATGTAAGAAGGACAGGCTTTACCCATGACCTAAAGATGATGGCACTATATTCTTATATTTCAAATATGCTTTCTACCGATACAGGTATGACAGTAAATTGTTAAGACAGGTATGTGTGGGGGTAACATACAAAACATTCAGAACCCATAATAATATATATTCTAGATTGATAAACTCAAGAAATATTTGTATGTGTGTAGTATATACATAATTACTATAAATATATCTATTTAAAAATTTATTCATGTGCCACCTTCAAGCTATCTTGCCGGTTTCTCAGCTGAGATGAGACCCCTTGATTCTTACTTGGTATATATAAACATGTGGCTTACACAGCTTCATCCAGACACTACAAGAAATAAATGTCTCTCAATATTTACCTAATAGTATCTGTCTAAAAAACCTGTTCTAATGGAGGAAGGAAGATAAATTTTGCTGTGATTCTGACACATTAAATTTCTGACACATTATATTAAACTTCTCATTGATTTTTGAGTGGTCTCTGTTAGGAAACCTTCCTCTGTGAAAACATTTGGTGAGCAAGAAAATAAAGGCTCCTTCAGCTGCAGGTGTAGCAATTCTAGGCAGAGGCTAATTTCATGCTCCCTGGAAGAGAAGTGGCTTCTTGTACCTTCTGGCCTTTAATAAATTTGCTACTAAATTCTATATGGCTTAATTGTAATCAATTAGGTGATGTTAATATGCACCCTCCCAGATTTCTAAGTGATGCCTCATCTTGTAGGCATCATCTATTCTATTCTTATAGAAATATTATAGAAACATTGCAGAAATCTCACAAGATTATGACAATCTTGCATCATGTCATATTTACTTCAGATAGTTAGAGCAGGAAAAGCTTGTCGATCTACCTGAAATCATTATATGGGTTAATGTAGTGATATGGAATTACGTGTCATCAGAATGTGGATAAATGCTCACTCCTCCTTTTCATCTATTCCAGATCTATCTATCCTGAATTGGCACTAGGAACCAATGACAGGTTGGGTTAAAAAAAAAAATCTCAGCAACCCGATGAAGACAAACTGGTATGATTCAATAACAAATGGTATTTTCCCTCCAACAGAGGGACATGCCTTATATTTTTATTTCTTGGCTTGATGTTAGAACTTCAAATGAATTATAAATGTGATGTTCATATGATGTTTATAAAGTTTGGTATTATTAACCAATTATAGAAAAAGCTGAATAAAGTATTTAATTAAATAATAGGAAATATTTAATAAGGATAAGTGAAGATCATAATGAATAGATTTTGAGAATAATAGTTGTAGTTATTGTATGTATTATGACTTGCATTTAAAAGAGGTTGTACCCAGACAGTACACTGCTATTGTAGATATGGAAATTTTATATATAACAAAGAAAATTGCATAATAATAATAATAAATAATAATAAAAGAATTCCAAATGGCAGTGGTGACATAAATCCTTGAAGACATGTTCATCTTCTCACTATTATCTGTACTTTGTCAATATCCAGATTGGAAATATGACACACACTTTTTCTATGGGGATTACTTGGAAGGCAGTCTGGAGGCTTTCTTGATTCACATGCAGTGGCCAAATTACATACTAAGGCAATAGAGGAATGCCCTTGGTTGCTGTTTGATGATATTGTATACAGTGGATATCTAAAATACACCTTCTTTCACATCATTCATTTTTGAAATTGAGTTGAATTGAAAGCTTTTTTCTGGGAACCTTGCTTCAGGGAAGAAGGTGAAACTGAATGGGATAGGGATTTCTTTGTAAGAGGTTTCTTAGTGATCACTTCTCTGATTTTACAATGTCATCCGTATATAAGCATTTTGAGTGATATTTGGCACAATATCAGATATTTTGGGGGTTGTTTTTCTATTGGAACAAAAATACATTCTAATAATTATGCAAGGATGATTAGAGGGGAAGAGGAAGATACTGTATAAACTATACACATGAAGTTATTTGAGGAAAAACCTGGAAACCTGAATTTGGGGAATCATGATCCTTCTTAGTGTAAAGAGGTTAAACTGATCAGATGGGAAGTTATAATTCTCAGTCCAGACAGAATAATTATGTTACAGATATTCTCAACGGTCAAAATAAAAAATCTATTGCCTTGAGTGTACAGGAGAAAATTGTCTAGGATTGAAATTTCTGGGGGGAAATGTTTGTTGTTTGCGTGTGTGTGTGAGAGAGAATTACCACATAGACCTCTACACGGGGTTGTTCTTGAAGACTAACAAACATCAACTGGTCCAAAATACAGCAGCATGCACAGTTATGCCCCACCTCTTGGTTTGTCCATGCACTGGCTTCCAGTTTCTTTCTGAGTATAATTCAAAGTTCTGCTCATCATCATTAAAACCTTATCTGGCACAAGATAACCACTTTCTCTAAGAACATCTGCCCATCCTATCAGATCAAATGAGGTGTCCATGATCCTAGTCTTTTCTTTTAAATATTGCCAATGTGAGGGAACAAGGAAATGTGTTGTTTCTGCAGCAGCCTCTGTCATATGGAACACTTATCCTCCCTAGCCTTCCAAAAAGCTCTGAAGACCTGGCTTTTACTCCCAAGCACTGGGATAAAATGAAGTGACTGTGCACCAGAAGTTTAACTTTGACGCCAGGTTTTTGTTTTTAATGTGTTGAATTTCTATAGCTTTAATATGGCTTTTATGCTGTTCTAACTTTTCATCGAGAGCTGCCTAGAGTTGGTTATGTGTGTGTATATGTATGTAAGTATGCATGTATATGTGTATGTATGTGTGTGTGTGTGTATACTTACATACATACAGTACATACACACGTCTTATAACCACTTTATACTTGGTACTTTGATTTTTATGCTCTGAAAGAGGCAGATATTCTGAATAAATATGACTTGCCTGCAATAAAGCCAATTTTCTAATCTTACTGAAACCTATGAACTAGCTGTTAACTGGATGCAAACTTAAAATTCCAGATAGACATATTTTTGTCATATCTGGATAAAGCCTGGCACTTGATGTGAGATGCAGTGAAGAGAGCCAGGGAATGCAGCTCTTCCAAACTTGAGACAGATACAGAAGGAGACAATCCCATAACAACCTTACAGTCTTGTCAAGTAAAAGTCTAATAAGCAAATAACTTGCTCTCAATATGATACAATATTGCATTTGGTAGGTGAGTATTTATTGGTTCTGAGACTATTTCATGAATATTATGAAAACATGTAATAGGCCAAAACAAGAACTTTTTCTCCATTTTACAATAGTTACCCATGACAAAGATCCTTAGTTTTAAAGAAATCTAAAGTGAGCCAAATAAAATCTGAAAAGTAGTTTAGATTCAAAAAAAAAGTTTTGCCTAAATGTAAAGAAATATACTGAGAACATGTGCTCTGCCTTGATAACACACAGATTATATTTACAACAGAAAGCTTTTTTTTTTTAAAAATAAAAACTGGTTTGGCAGAACTCAAGCCTCCACTGTGACAGAGATTAAATAAACTTCTGGTCTCACCATTAAACCAAAGATAGATTACCACCCCATCAAATATTGTTAACAAATGAGAACAAGACCAATTCAAAAGTTTCTGAAAAAGACATCTAATAACTCTTTTCTTCATTATAAGGCAGATGGTGAGTTCTAGTCCTGCCTTACGCACAAAGCCACTTGTGTGGCTCTGAGGCAGTCACTCTTTCTCAGCTCTAGGGAGAAAGCAATGGCCAATCATTTCCAAGAATGTTGCCAGAAAGCAACAAGCAAAATACTTATCAGCAAGATCTGCTCTGATCCGGGCTCCACCCATCTGCAAAACTTGAACACAGGGGCTGTGCTCATCTCTGCACAGTACTATAAAGTTTGCAGAACTCTTCATGAACTGAACTGAGCTGAAGTGATTAACTTTGAGAAGAAACCCAAAGAAACTCTGTAAATATGCCCTTGTATCATTTCCTTTGGGATTGTCAAATATGCCCTTGTATCATTTCCTTTGGGATTTGGCACAGGTGTTTTTCATTTGGTTCCCAGATCCTCAATATCCCCTTCCAGTTGAGCCAATGTGGTTGTATCTCCCCATCACAACCAAATAATCTGAAGGATGATCAACGTGTAAGAAAAGATACTTGAAACGTTGATATTTTGATTTTCCAATGGCCAGTTGGACGGTGATCAGATATGCTTTTGGGTCAGGGCAAATGCAATTATAAGAACTTGTAAGAAAAAGGTAATCTACAGCCTCACCCCATCATACTAGCTTTTTACATTCAGGAGTCTTATCACCGCATACCTGCAATGCTAAGTAAGGCACTTTTTAGTAATACAGCCACACCTTATTCAAACAACAAAAAAGAACAGGTACATTCTAAACATTTCAAACATTCTTAGCATTTAAGCAAATAAAGATGTCTGTGGGCACGGACACACACAGACACACACACAAAGTTATCCTACAAATTACCGTTCGGTGTTGTAATGTGAATTAGAGCCACTGCATGGCTCCAATGATGTTATAGGAGAACATTTTTGACAAGAATAGTACTGAAATGAAGCCCTGTAATTACTTCTCAATCTTGGGGAGAATCCTTTGAATTTGGAAAAAAATCAGGGCAATACTGCCCTCCATTGGCAAGAATGTTTATATGCAAAAACACTAAAAGCAGTCTATTTTTATGATATCAATTGCAAACTCTTCCTATAAATTAAGTTTCTCTGGTTTGGTGCCACTTTAGAAGCAGTACAATAATTCTGTTCATGGCATACTGTTCTATGCTGGCATCTCATACAACTAGCATTTAAATGTTATAATGGTTTCATGCAAATGTGGGAAGTAAAGCCTTGACAGGAGCTGAACCTGGAGAAAGAAAGCATGACTGTAATATTATGTGTTCCCACCTCTAATCCCTAGAGCCAGTCCAAAAGAATACCATGGGTTGATATTATCAGAAGCCATTGAAAAGTCAAAGAGATCTAGGATGAATGCTTGCCCTGTTCCCATGTGGGTCATTGTCAAAGCTCTCCCAGTACTATGTCCTTGTCTGAACCCAGATTAAAAGGAGTCCAGGGATCTCTAGAGCTCTAAGATGGTGACCTCCCCTCAAACATCCTTCCCTAAAATGAGGAATCTGAAATCAAGCAGAAAAAGATCAGGTTGAGGAGGGTGCATGAGAATCAAAAGGGTCTATGAATGGCTGTTGCAATGTGAACGTGCAATCGATGAGCCCAGCAATCGATGACCTTCTCTGCTGGCTTAATTCTCTAGGGATTCTCGCAGGAAAGAGTGCAAATGAGGATCACATGATTATGGGGTGCTGCAATCAGTCATAAGCACAAACAAGTTGCCAAGCATCCAGATCATAATCATGTGACTGTGGGGGGCACTGGAATGCTTGGAGCTCTAAAGATCAGTCGTAATCACCATTTGTTTAGTGCCATTATCATTTCAAATAGTCATTCAGTGACTAGTTGCAGATCAAGGACTAGCTGTATATTTTAATGTAAATTAGATAATTAAAAAATGGAATGAGCAGGGGACAAGGTAAAACATGAAACATCCTTCAAGTGGAACATGCACCATCTTCCAAGGAGAATTATACGAGTCAGATATCTTGGGTCTGAAAATGAACATCTTGTTCATACTTGGTAGTATAAAAAAATACATTCATTCATTCATGATAACAAACATGTCTACAGTATATGCTATTATGATGAAAATTCCATCTCTTTTCAATACAAACAAGACCATGTTACTGAAATATCCTACCTTGTGTGGTCCCATCTAGTCCCATGACGCATTTCATTGCTCTTATAATTTGTTCGGCTATAGGAGGAGCCATAGATGTGGCGTAAGTTGCACTATGTGAATGAATTCGTAGGTAGTCCACTAATTCCTTAAATAAAAAAAGGAACTATATTTCAATGTGATCATCAAAAACCCTCTTCTGCGAGAATATAAATTGGAAAATGACAGAAATAGCCTTTTTCCTGCACATAAAATTGTACACACAGCATGTTTGAAGTTATCACTAAATGACAATTAAATTCTTGTCCCCTTATCACTGAATTTTTCTTCAAACATGTTTCTGGATATTTTCTTAATCAGTTTTAAAGTAAAACAGTCAAAACAAATAAAGAAACAAAATGAGTACATGGCAAGAAAAATGTAATTCCAAATTATCTTGAAAAAACATAAAATGCTTTATCTTGATTTTATTACATCAAGAATACATGTGTCACATACCCAGAAGAATGAAATAGTGCTACTTTGCCAAAGCAATAATTTTCATGTTGCTTCTGATTCGAATATGAACATCATTATCTTTATCGTCTTTTTTAACTGCCTGACTTTCTATTTTGTACTTCATTGTGAACCATGTCAAGGGATGTGGGCTTCCCTCTTAAAAAATATTATTCACTCTGGCCTCCTTGGGATTTATCTGATATAAATTTAAATTCATAAAATTAGTGCATAAATTAAATATACTGCATAAAGTTTAATGTTTAAACTTTAAACATAGTATGCTATCCCCATCCAGCTCTCATATTTGCTTCAAAACAATATCGGAATTGAAAGTTCAGAATTCTAACCTTACTATTTATGTAAAATAAAATTTTCATTTATGTTTAGCTGTACGCACTAGTTTGGCAAGTTCAGCAGGTAAATTAAAAGAGGCAGTTGGTATGACTAATTAAACAGAGCCATTTTCCCAGTAAGTTTTTAGGGTATTGTATATGCTTGCATTTTCATGATTAAATCAATCAAAGCATTTTGAAAGTGCTCGAGAACAATATGCAAATAATTAGTGTATTTTCAACTTACAACAGTGACAACTTTAAACTGTGAGCAATCTGCAGGTAGACCAGTGGAATGAAATACTGACATAGCTAACTACATAGAAGAAAAGTTCCCCATTCCCAACATAGGGAAAGAAGGCATTCTGAAATTGGAGTACTGATCATGCTCCACAACATATCATTTGAGATGGTATCTATGCATGTTGGCCCAAATAAAGATCTTTCGAGACAGAGCAGTAAGATACTAAAGACTACAAATCAGTATATTTTTTTTGCTTTAGACTATCCTCCATAGTCCATACCTACTCCCAAAATGTTCTGAGAACTGCATAAGAATATTTTGACCAGAACGGCAAGATCATTTCAGACAATTATCTAGAGGAAAATGACTATTGTTCTCATTTAAAGATGATAATGGATGCATGAAGCTTCACAGAGAATTACATTCGCTTTGATTTTTACTGATAGTGCTTGCTTAATAACCACTCCTTCAGTGACCTTCAGTGACTGCTGAACTAGTATTTATGACCCAGTCCTCAGACTTATGTTGGTTGCCCCCACTGTCATAACATCATGATTAGACTGGTTGGAACCCATCTTGCAATTGTGTTGCAGCATGTCATGATCATGTGGTTGAATTTGTGACCTTTGCCAGTTTCCTACAAACAAAATCAATGGCGAAGATGGCAAGAGATTGCAAGTGGTGACCACGGAAGTGCCAGAATTTCCATCCCTGAGTGATGTAGTCATGTAATGATGACATGAATGAATGTAAGATGTAATCTTACATTTCTGGCAATGTTAGAAATTTCAGTCCCAACTCATGCAGTTAAATGAAAACTACCTGCAATTTCCTTAAATTGGCAAAACTGAGCTACTCAAAACTAGCCATTTTGCTGTCAGCTTTTGGCACTGCAATCTCAAGATGCTCAGAGAGTTTCAAAATGAAGCTGAGAGCTGTAAACCTATCCCAGCTGAGAGGGAGAATTTCTTGCAAAGTTTGAAAATCACTGGGATTTAGAAATGTTTAGTTTACCTTCTTTCCTGTCTCAACCCACAATTTGTGATATTAGTTTTTTTAGGAGCCACTTATTGTTACATCCATAATAGTTTTGATATTATTGAATACCAATGCTTGCTGCTGTTACCTTTTTGCCAGCTATATACCCTCCAGCTGCTCCAAAACTTTTTGTGAATGTTCCCATCAATACATCAATATCATTAGGATCCATTCCAAAATATTCCACAACTCCTCTTCCTGTAGGGCCAACAGCACCTATGCTGTGGGCTTCGTCCAAGTAGACATAGGCTTTGTATTTTCTCTTTAAAGAAATAACTTCTGGCAAGCGTACAATAGAACCTTCCATGCTAGAAGAACAAGAAAGTTAATGAGAACTGAGTACATCTAATGCATGAAACTGTATGAACTGATCCATTATCATGCCAGTATCCCGCCAACTGTTCCCTATTTAAGTATTTCCCCGAGGTAAATAAAAAATTCTAAAATGGAATCATACAAGCAGTAAAAGAAATAAATTAAATAAAATCCAGTTTGTAGGGCATAATTTATGGTTACTGTGGTTTATGTTTACATATTCAAAATATTGGAGTATTTTCTATGGATTTTCTAGAATTTGCATACTTAGTCAAAATTATAAATTTTATTTTACATACCTATAAATGCCCTCTACTAGGATAAGAATTTTTTTCCATGCTCTTCGGCTTCGAGGTTGTCCCTGTATTACTGCATCCTTCAAAAGCTTTTCTAAGCTCTGCATATCTAATTTTAAAAATACAGATAATGTGAAATATTGTATCAAATATATATGCATATCTATATTACATTTCTACAAACCGCAAATCTATTTTATAACAAATTTAAACCAAGTATGAGATTCTTAGAAAAACAAACCAAGCTTCTGCATAAAATATTACTATTGTAACTTTTACGATATGGACTGAATCTATTGGTAGTGAAATACACATGTTTTTTCACACTCTTTTAGGAAAAAACAGTTTATTAAATTTGACAGAAATATGAATTAAAATATGATATGCTTTAGAGTTATTTGTATCTTGACCCTGCACAGTCACATAAGTTTTCTGATATAAGGCAAGATCCTTCTAATTAGCGTATAATATCAAGTTATTGATTACAAATTGAAATATTTCAAGATATAATGCTATTGCAGCGTGGAGGAACAAAGAAACCAAATAATGCAATAACAAATTTTAATTTCCATTCCGTTTGCTTTTAAAAATTATCATAGTTCCATTCACTGAATCTACACACTATTATTCTGATACTGGAAAAGGTCAAAAGCATCTCAGAATCTATGTCATCAATATAATTTTGATGTTTGATGACATCAAAAGTATCATTCCTATCTTATACATTCATCATCTCTACCAGCAGAAAAAGCCTGCTTGATACGAAGGCCATGAACAGTCTTCGAAAGTCTTTTTGCAATGTGAAGGAACATGTGCGAACTTAAAAAAAAAACCTGCTTTGAAAGCTGCAAAGCTAGAGCCCTAAGAACAGTGGTGGGATTCATTTTTTTTTTACTAATGATTCTGTGGGTGTGGCTTAGTGGGTGTGTCCATGTGACTGGGTGGGCGTGGCTTTTCTTTTCTTTTTTTGCAGCCACCCCCCCACTATTTTTTGGGTTTTCTGGTCCTCAGAGGAGTCTCTGGGGAAAGGCATTTTTGCCCTGGGGCTCAGGAAGAAAAAAAAATGGAGTCTGGAGGGGACACATAACACCACCCTAGCTCCGTTTTGGGACCTTCCTGGCCTCAGTGGAGCCTCTGGGAGGATGTTTTTGCTCCCCTAAGGCTCCTCTGCAGCTCAGGAAGGGAAAAAATGGGGGGGGGGGGC
>BHFT01036115.1:0-33469 GCA_004320025.1 Laticauda laticaudata | reverse complement strand
ATGCATCGCGTTAACCAACGGATGGCAAGCGTTTTTCTCCGTTTTACATCCTCTTTCCATCCGTTGGTGCAATGTGACATGGGCTTTATTTCAGTATACTAAAATCAGTATACTTCTCCCAAATAGATACAAAGCTTTGAGAACTGAATTCATGTCAAGGGTGTTTTTTTAAAACAAGATTAATTTCTTTCTTCTAAAGATCTGTGATACATTTCAGTTTATTTCCTTAGTTATCTCTTTAAATGATGTGATTTACTAAATGGACAAAGGAGCAGGGGAAGGTTGATAACACAATTTCATTGATTTTTGTTTAGTGTTATGATTCATCGTATGCCTTATTAAGTTGCAGAGCCTTTGATAAAGAACTAGAGGTCTACAGCAAGCTGGGCCATGAAAAAAAACTTAGCTAAAACACTCTCAAAAGATAATCTCTTTTACTCTTCATTGCCAGGCTTTAATTGGATCAATTCCAACTATAAAAGCACACACAGTTATTCCAATTATGCAAAATTCTTCTTGAAGAAAAATCAATGTTAGCATATTTTTAAAATATGTTCATAATTTTTATTTTTTGCCCAATTTCAATACTTTAGTTTTTCAAATGGAATGGAACTGTGTTGTCTATTTTAACTGCCCTAAGCATCTCTCCGTCACTCTTTCTAAAAGAATTAGTCAGTTGAACTCATTGCAGAAAATAAAGAGATTTGGGACACGAATTTCCCATGCTCTAGAATTGATTCTATTAGGTAAAATGCAAAAAGATATGAAATTGTAAAAGTACAACATTGCTTTTGATAGCAATCATTCACAAAAATAAATCATTGAAACATTCTGAGCATTGGTAAAGAAGAGAAAGAAACTCATCATATTCATTATGTTAGGGGAGCGGGGAGGGAAGAATGAATTTTTTAATATTTTCCCCAGGAAATGCAGCAGATCTAGTTTTCCCTGCTCTACAGACATACATAATACTCTCCTCTTTCTATTTTCCTCACAACAGCCCTGTGAACAGAGATGGTATTCAATAGGTTCTGACCAGTTCTGGAGAACCGATAGTGGAAATTTTGAGTAGTTTGGAGAACCAGCAAATACCACCTCTGATTGGAGATTTTATAGTATCCTTCCCTGCCGTGTCACACAAGCACGCCCATAGAACTGGTAGTAAAAAAATGGAATCCATCTACTGCCCATGAGACTACCTGAAAGAGAGAGAACTGGCCCAAGGTCAAACAACTAATAAACAATTTGGTTTCAGGAAAAAAACTAACTTGTAATCTGCAACTCTTACACTGCAAAAACATATGGACTACACAACTCGATCAGGCAAAGCAATAGATGCAATCTACATAGACTTCTGTAAAGCCTTTGATTCAGTGGTACACGACAAACACTTCTAAAACTAAAATCTTATGGTATCTCTGGACACCTGCATAACTGGATAGAAGCATTCCTGTCAAACAGACAACAAATGGTCAAATTGGGGAGCGTCCTATCAAATTCTGTACCTGTCAATAGTGGTGTCCCCCAAGGCAGTGTTCTAGGACCAACTCTCTTCATACTCTACATAAATGACCTCTGTGATCATATTAAGAGCAACTGTGTTCTTTTTGCTGATGATGTAAAGCTGTTCAATACGACATACAATACTGCTACCCTTCAAAAGATCTTGACTATGTATCTAGAATGGTCAAACAAATGGCAACTTCAAATCTCAAAAAAATAAATGCTCTGTCTTACATATTGGCAAAAAAAAATTAGGAAAATAAAATGCAAGCTGAATCGTCAAGATCTTGTTGATAATCCAAGCTCTGTAAAGGACCTTGGAAATACTTATCTCTAATGATCTAAGTGCTAAAGCCCACTGTAACTACATAGCCAAAAAGGCATTAAGAGTTGTTAACCTAATCCTACGTAGCTTTTTCTCTGGTAATATCACACTACTAACTGAGCATATAAAACATTTGTTAGACCAATACAGCTCATCAATCTGGAACCACATTATGTATCTGATATTAGCACAGTTGAGAAAGTCCAAAAATATTTCACAAGAAGAGTTCTCCACTGCTCTACTCATTGTAGAATACCTTATGCCACAAGACTTGAAATTCTAGACCTAGAAAACTTGAATTACACCGTCTTTGGTCTGATCTAAGTATGGTATATAAAATCACACATTGCAATGTCCTACCTGTCAATGAAATACTTCAGTTTCAACCATAACAACACAAGAGCACACAATAGATACAAACTCAAGGTTAAACCGCACCAGACTACGACTTCACCGAATATCGACTTCAGCAACAGAGTGGTCATTGTCTGGAATACTCTACCTGACTCTGTAGTTTCTTCCCCAAAACCCAAAACTTTAACTTTAGACTGTCCTACTTGACTCACCCTTTCCTAAGAGGTCTGTAGAGGGGTGTACATAAGTGCAACAACGTGCCTACCGTCCTGTCCTATTGTTTCTTTTATTGTTCTTATATGTACCCATTCTGTATTCATAATTATGTATATACTTGTGCCTATTGCTTTGTAAGCAATTGAACAAATCAAATAAAATAAAATAAATAAATAAATAAATAAATAAATAAATAAATAAATAAATAAATAAATAAATAAATAAATAAATAAGCCAGGTTTCATGTCTAAGGCTGAACTAAAACCCACAAGCTAGCAATCAAACTGGCTTGATATTTTTCAGCATTCAGATTTATTCATGAAGCAATTTTTTGATTTCCTGTGTTCTTTTACTCAAGATTCTTTACTTAAACAATGGAGGATCATTTAAAAAAAAACATTGCTACCAGATATAAAATGTTTGTCAAGGAGATGACCTTCATCTGTCCCTCCTTCAGTTAGATCCAACTTTGTATGTGTGTTCCAGATATAATAAATACAAACCAAGTCAAAATAATTAAAACAAGGCAGATTGCCATTGATGCTATGTGAATCCTAGAAATGCTTTAATTGAGTAAAAGGCGAATGTAATTAACATGCTAATTGTCTGCATGTTGAAGGCTGTTGAAAATGGCTTGAAAACTCCTTCAGCTCAGTTTGTTTGCCTTCACTCTTAAGCAGGCGAGACAGTTCTCCCCTCACAACCTTGTTTACATTATTAATTTGCTTAGCAAACTTCTGTCCTCTTGTTTTGGATAGTTAGCGTGCACAGGAGTGAAAACCCTGTTTGGAGAGCACTTGTCAAGAGTGTTATTTGCTCTGGCTCAAGCAGATGAGCAGACACAATCAGACTGAAATTCAGGGGTTTCTCCCCCTTTCTTCATCTTCTTTTAGTCACATAATAGACCCTTGGCTTATCAAAGACTCTTATCTGACTGAGGAGGAACAAAATCAAAAATAAACTTCGGAGCTCATGGAATTAAAGACAAATGAGATGTCATAATTATTAAAGTGGCTAATTTAGCAAATTAAGCCATTCATATAGGTGACATAATTGCTTGTCAGAATCACTCTTTTTCTCATTAGCCTTCTTCTCACCAGCATGAATATGTGAGGCAACATCATTTAGCACTGGGAAACTTCTGACTGGTGCTTTTGCTGCATTACTACTATAATTTATGAGATAAATCAACAGGTATATATGCTTGTTTTATAGACTTTATGGGAAAGAAAATGGAGACAATTCAATCAATTTGCTGAAATTTCAGATTAAATTAATAACCATACCATATTTAATAAACTCACCGCCATGCAACATGGTCCTTTGTTGACAGAAATAATTTTTAAACTATTACTTGATTATTGTTCATATTTTCCCTTCACTGGAGAAAAACATATGTTCTGCAATGGAACTAGCAGAAGTGAGCAAGAGTATACATGGCTGACATGACAACATAATCCAAATCCTGCGTAAAAATGGAGTGGTCTTTGTTCATTGTTGTCATGGTAGCCATCTTGACTTTTTTGGGATCCCATCTTTGGGCATCCCTGGAAGATGTCATGCTTTGTACTGTGAGAATGTCTATGTGCATAATAGATTTTTAAGGCAGATCGGTTCTGTCTTAAATTATGAAGAAAGAAATATTTTCAAATGAGGGAAAAATTGCTAGACCTCAGACACTCCAACTCCATGGAGCAGTTTTTCTGCTTACCCAGCTAATGTACTGTAATAACTGCATACAATTGTCAAAGATCACATTTCTGTCCCAATAGCTACAGATACCTCATTTTCCCTGTTGTCTTATGGTATATATTTTTGAGTTGCACTTCCCTGCATCTTATTCTGTTAATGGAACTTTTCTTTTTTAGTCAATGGAATTTTTCTCCAAGTTATTTGAGAAGTATTGATGTGGTATCATTAATGATCTAAACAGATGAGAGAGTTTTTCTAAATTTTAGTGAAAGTAGATATTACATTATCTTATGATTTCGTATACTTGAGAGAAATGTATGAAATTTGTCTGAACCACAACATTCTTTATTAATCAGCAAGTGCAAAAACTACTAAGATCAATTTTCAAAAAAGAAAATGTGTCTATATTGCTATGTGAATTTCAAGTCATGACATTGTAAATGGGCAAGGTTAAACATTTGGGATTAAAAACATGACTGTTAGATTGATTAGGGTCTTCCAGTGTTGTAAAGTTGGTGGAACCTAGCTGACATGACTTATAGTTTGCTGAATTCAGAGAGATTACATTGATGTCATTCATTTGAAGAGATAGTTTATCCTGAATGCATACAGTGAAGCTGTCATCTGTATGTTTCACAAATATTCATGTGGCCAACATGTTTTGATTAGTGTAACATCAGGACACGGTATTCAATAGGTCAGATGTCTGAAATCTTATTAAGCAATGGCAAAATCTACCATAAAAAAACCCTTTTCAGCAGCCTTGAAACTAATGGTGCCATCAGTTCCTGCCCAATGTTTTCTAAATTGTATCATATCTGTGATAAGTTTTAAAAATGAAGGGCTCATGAAAACAAGCAATGTAGCCTTAAAACACAATATAACATGACATAAATCTATGACATAATAAAGATTAATAATTTTATTATGACATGTGTTTTTCAATTACTAATAACTAGGTGAAGGATGAAGAACAAATTATTTCCATGATTCTGGGACATTATCCTAGTTGCTTAAAACTAGGATAATGTTCCAGAGTCACAGAAATAATGAAGACTAGACTGTATAATTCTGTCAATCTACAGTTGGTTGTACATGTATATATGTATAACTATTATACATATTATTGGGATTATGTTCTGATGTACTCCTGTTTATTAAAGAAAAAAATTAGCTTAATTTATACTGAATATTAAACCCCCTCCCCCAATATTAAACCAACTTGTGGCTTAATATCATATATGAATCTAATACAGAAAACAATAAAAATGAAATGTTCTGCTGAGCTTAAAGCACTTGTATTAGATCATGTGATGTACCCATATTTTCCCACTCTTCTTATTCTTTGGTTGACAGATTAATTATATAAAGTATTATTAATGCTGATGATACTTAGCTGTATATCTCAGCCCGTAGTGAGTTAAGTGTCCTCCCTCTCGTAGTGCCTGGAGGCTGTTAGGGGCTGGATGGGGAATAACAGGTTGAAACTAAACCTTTGTAAGACTGAGTGGCTCTGGCTTTGGGGTTTGTTGGCTCAGGGAGAATTGCCATCTTTGGTCTTGGATGGGGTAGCACTACCCCAAACAGCCCCTGTGCATAATCTAGGGGTTTTCCCGGACTCACGACTCCTGCTCGAAGAGTAGGTGGTGGTCGTGGCCAGGAGGGCCTTTGTGCAACTGTGGGTTGAGCACCAGTTATGCCCTTTCCTGGACCAACAGTCCCTACTCACAGTCACTCATGCCCTGGTCACTTCCCATCTTGATTATTGCAATGCGCTCTACAAGGGACTGCCCTTGAAGAGTATCCAGAAGCTCCAGTTGGTGCAAAATGCAGTGGCCCACATAGTTTTGTGCAGATCCTGCTGTGCACATGTGTCACCTCTCTTGCAGGAGCTGCATTGGTTGCTGATTTGCTTCCAGGTGTAATTCAAGGTGCTAGTTGTCACCTTTAAAGCCCTTCATGGCTTGGGGCTGGGTTATCTGAGAGAACATCTCTTGCTGGTCACATCTACCCGACCCATTAAAGCAGGGAGGCAGGGAATGTTGCTGGCCCCACCCTACACCTGGTGGGGCCCAGAAGAAGGGCCTTCTCTGTGGTGGTTCCCTCTCTCTGAAATATAATTCCCCCAGAGATTAGAATTGCCCCCACTCTAGCACTCTTTCAGAAGGCACTGACGAAAACCTGGTTTTGCCAGTGGGCCTGGAGAACCCAGAGTGGGAAGGAGCCCATCAAATGGATAGTGTGATCCGCTGTCAGCGCGGGGGTGAGTGGGAGTTAGGGGGTGATTTATTATTTTTTTTCCAGATTTTGTTCTATTGTACTTTATTAATTTATTTGATTCTTTTTGTTAGTTTTTATTTTTTTAGTTGTAAATATGGTTTTACATTGTGTAAGCCACCTCAAGTCACCATCGGTGAATAGGCAGCAATATAAAATAATTAAATAAATAACTAAAATAATGTTAACCAGACTATGTTCATCATCAAGATGTGAAGCCAGAGTTTGAGGAACAAACAGTACATATCTGGGTCAGATAGTCTTATATTTCCTAGAAATATTTATTTTACTTTATTTTATTTATATTGTGTCTTTGTTTTTTTTTTAAATAAACAACTCAAAGCAATAAACATGCTGAATAATCCTCTCTGCCCTTATTTTCCCCATAACACAACAACTCTGTAAAATGAGTAGGGCTGAGAAAGAACAACTAGCCCCAATCACCAAGCTGATTTTCATGAATAAGACGGAACTTGAATTTATCATCTCTTGTTTTCTAGTTTAAGCTTAACTACTACACCAAACTGGCTCTCTACTATAAATATTTTATAAATATAATATAAACAATTGTATAACTGTGAATATATTACATTATAAATATGCTCCATTAGTATTACCCTGTCTTTATAAATTCAATTTGTATCAATTCTTTCTAAACTGAAAATTATATTTCATTTTTACTTGCTAATTGTGGCACTTTTCAGTGTTATTGAAATTTAACTATTTGAACTATACTTAGGTCAAAGCCTTTTAATTAAGATAAAAAAAGTTCTGCAGGAAGATGCAGGCAAAATAACAAATCCAAATCATGATTAAAAATGAATAACAGCAATCAAAGCCTTATTATTTTTTGCAGTTTTAATATTGTGTGATATACTATTCCTTAGAACTTATTCGTTAAAACAAAATAAGACAGAGTATGTGTAAGAAAAACAACAATTTTATTTGGAAGAGTCTTGAGTGAGCCTTCATTATCAGTAGTTTGTCTAAAAAGAAAAAAAGGGGGAGTTACATATTCTGCATGTGTGTAAAATCTTAAAATGAAATGGAAAGGAGATTGTGATTGAACTCAGGTTCTGTGACCCCTTTCAAATAATATTAAATATGACTGATACGCAGATGTGTTTCTTGCATTCATTGAAACACACACACACATACATATATTCTTTGGAAAGATAAGAACTAAAATAAACATTGCATTTTCAAATTACAGTGATGGAAATGAAGGCTTTATAGGGTATTATTGTTGGAGAATATTTTGATTAAATTCTTTGTATAAAAGAATTTATCTGACGAACAGATTCTGTCATCTATTTTCTGCTTGTTCTTTGCTTATGAAGAAATATACACTAGTTCTTCAACTCCAGAATAAAATCATGTCTGTTGTGGTTGCTAAAATTATGGAATATTCATGAATCAATAAAGAAACCTTCCTGTTAAAAACAGAGATTATTTCAACAGTTCTGAACAGTTGGTTTTGGTTTTTTTTTTGGTTGGAGCAGTGACAACATGATCTGCTACTAAGGGACTTTTGGTAGTTTTTCTGTTCAGATCAGATAATGCCTTGTAGCTCCTTGCTGGAGGCAGAATCTTTTAAACTGGTCTACCCCAGGACCTAATGGATCCAGACATGTTTTAGAGACAGCAGTGAGTTTATTTATTTTTATTTATTTATCTATTTGTCAAAAACTTACAATATAACAGAAGCAAGAATAAACATAAATTTAAATACAAGAAATGGGAACTAATAATTGGGGACAATAGGACAGTAGGCATAATTGTGTGCTTATGCACACTCTTTGGAATGGGGTGAGGTCAATAAGGTTAGTTTGAGGGTAAATGAGTGGGGGTTTGAGCAGGTGACAACAGAATCAGGTAATGAGTTCCAGACATTGACCCCTCTGTTGCTGAAATTGTACTTCCTGCAATCAAGTTTGGAGCGGTTTACATTTAGTTGATATCTGTTGTGTGCTCTTGTGTTGTAGTTAAAGCTGAAATATTCATTAACTGGTAAAACATTGTAACATATGATTTTATGTACTATACTTAAATCCAATCTTAGTCGGCATAGTTCAAGGTTGTCTAAACCTAGAGTCTCAAGTCTGATGCTGTAGAGTATTCTGTTGCGAACAGAGGAATGAAGTACTCTTCTGGTAAAGTACTTCTGGACTCGCTCAATTGTATTTATGTCTGATATACAGTGTAGATTCCAGACAGCAGAGCTGAATTCAAGTATTGGTCTACCAACGGTTTTGAATGCCCTAGTTTGCAAAACAGTATTATCAGAGGAGAACTTCATAAAATTAAATTTACAACTCTTAAAGCCTTTTTGGCAATAGTGTTGCAGTGAGCTTTGGCACTTAGATCATTCGATATGAGAATTCCAAGGTCCTTGACAAAGTGAGGGTCATCAACAAAGTTATTCCTGGTTGCATGATCTGGCTGATTCCTTGGAAGTTACCTGGAATGAAAGAGCAACCAAGGCTTTAGATCTGATTGTGTCCATCAGTTCTGTATCCTTTTGTAGATGGTTTATGAAAGAGCTTAGGAAGATGAAACAGGATAAGACTGTTATCTTGTTATCTAGAGCATTCCTGGTGATAAACATGGGATGAACCTGAACAAACAGCTGCAAACAGCTGTCATTAAGGTCTACCTTGTATTAGTAAGGGCAGTAAAGTGCCAGTACTTCTTCACCCTTGTTTCTGTAGATAGCTATCTGGCAGTCTTGTTTAGGTGACATAATGACTTTGAGCTTTATTTCCAAGGCAATGCAGAAGAATTTGCAGAGCACCTGATAAACAAAATTATTTGAATTCATTCCAAGCTGGATTCCAGAATTAATATAGATTTAGGAGAGATGCCCAGTTCATAGTCTTGCCTTATTATCTGGGAATGGCTTGGTCCTGTTGGATCTGAAGAAGTGGACAGGTTCCTAGAGATAAACTATTTGCTCCTTAGATCCATAACCATTCTAGCTTGTTAAGCTTGCCTGGATTGAGCTGTATGGCTGAATCCTAGTGATTGTGAGTTTGTCTTTGAGAAAGAGATTGTTTCATCATTTCTTAAAGACACAATGATTTAACCCCTTCTCAAAAAGTTATCTCTAGATCCAAAGTTTGCGGCCAATTTTCATCCAGGGTCTAATCTCCCTTTTTGGGAGAAGTTGGAGAGAAAGCATCTCATCATGCCCTGAATTAATTATTTGGGGCCTTTCAGATAATTTCTGGCACAGGAATGTGATGAAGATAGCATTGATTGTACTTTTGATCTCTGATTGGAGTGGAATGGGGTTGTGCATTCTGTTTTTCACCTTGGTGATTTTTGATACCATCATCAGTGGATTAACTCCATGGCTTGAGAATAGATGGCCTGACATTGTGTTATTTTCATTATGTGGGGATGATACTAACAGTGCTGATTGGGAGCAAGAGACGCTCACCCCTGGCCTCTACATTGTACGATTTGCTACTCATTCCACTCTTTAACATCATGAAACCATTGGATGAAATCATACATTGCCATGGGGTGAGATATAATCAATATGTTGATATTACTCAATTATATGAATTAAGTGATGCCATTCATTTGTTTGTCCTGATGCCTGGAGACTGAAAGGATTTGGATGGAGAATAACAGGCTTCAGTGAATCCTGGTAAGCCTGTGTGGTTCTGGGTTTTGTGCCTTCTGGATCTGGGAGTTTACCTTCTTTGGTCTTGGGTGGGTGGAACTTCCCCAGATAGACTTGGTGCACAATCTAGGTGGTAGTGATCTTCTAGACTTCAACTCCTGCTCAAGGAGCAGATGGCAGGAAAGCCTTTGCTCAACTTTGTATTTTGCAACAATTGTGCTCTTTCCTGGGCCATAACCATTTTTTTACTGGCTTTGCTTTACTATATATTCCTGTTTTTCTGTACTTTGGAATGTTATTATCCTGAAAGAGATAGTACAATAGGATGATGTGTACATAATGATCTATATTTGGAGAGTCTACAGCATTGTTACTGTTGTTAATTTAGGAAAAATAGTCATGTGATCTTTCCTAATTACTATCAAGTGATACCATAGATTGAGCTAGGTTATCTGCTGGTTGAGACAGAATAGGACCTACATTTAACCTGAATTAAAATTGTATGTAGCATATAGCACTTCCATATAGCAAAATATGGCATAATCTTGTTTGCATATTGGGAAGGTACCATCCATTGTATATAAATTTATTGAGGATTGTACCTGGAATCCTTTATGCAAATTTGGATCTGGTAAGTAATTGATTGTCTGACTATGTGCAATCAAGTCATATTTGACTTTGGAAACCATGTAGGTTTTCTCCAAGATGATGATTGAAGTATATATATAGAAATGGAATGGAATAGAATAGAATAACAGAGTTGGAAGGGACCATGGAAGTCTTCTAGTCTAACTTCCTACTTAGGCAGGAAACCTTACATCACTTCAGACAAATGATTATCCAATCTCTTCTTAAAAACTTCCAGTGTTGGAGCATTTACAACTTCTGGAGGCAAGTNTGTTGGAGCATTTACAACTTCTGGAGGCAAGTTGTTCCACTGATTAATTGTTCTAACTGTCAGGAAATTTCTCCTTAGTTCTAAGTTGTTTCTGTTCTTGATTCATTCCCACCCATTGCTTCTTGTCCTGCCCTCAGGTGCCTTGGAGAATAGCTTGACTCTCTCTTCTTTGTGGCAGCCCCTGAGATATTGGAATACTGCTATCATGTCACCCCTTGTCCAATGGGATTCAAAAATTTTTACTACTGGTTACTACTGGTGGGCGTAGCTTGGTGGGTATGGCAGAGGAAGGAAACTAAAATTTCCATTCCCACCTCACTCCAGGGGATGGATACTGCAAAATTCCATTCCCTCCTGTTCTGTATAAAATAGTTTGCTCCAAATCCTCGATTGTGATTGGCTAGAAAAGCCAGCATAGGGATTGGTTCACTAGGAACCAATCCAAAAGAGCTGCCAAAAGGCGGCAAAACCAAGTAACCGTCATTGGCTACAAGCCGGCAGGCAAGCCGTATATAAAGGCTGCCGCGGCAAGAGCCAAACTGTTCCGTTTTCACTTTACTGTTGAAATAAAGACTTTTACTGTTGGAACCCGGTCTACCTCACGTTTTTCCGGATGGAACACCTCCCTACCTCACTAACCTGCTTTCCAGCTCCATTCTCCTGTGTAGGGCAACCAAAGAAGACCCAGTTGATCAACTGGGACTCAGGAGGCAGATAACAGATGGGGGCAGGGCCAGTCAGAAGTAGTAATTGTCGGTTTTCCAAACTACTCAAAATTTCTACTACTGTTTCTCCAAAATTGGTCAGAACCTGCTAAATACCACCTCTGCCTTATTCCTTTTTTTCATTAAACTAGATACACACAAACATCTTTACAACATTTACAACATTTTCCACAACTTCAGTATAATTTGTAAACTGTTAGAAACAATTCTAAATAATATGAAATTGCATGATCTTGTTATATCATAAATCTGAGTTTTTTTAAAAAAAATATTCTCTGTAATATATCAGAATCATGTCAGTGAACTCAATTCTGATACAGTCATATTTGATGAAGCCACAGATTACTAAGTGTAAACAAAAAATAGGGATTGGAAAGTTTTCAAAAGGCCTAATCTTTTAACAAATGAAAGAAAGCAAAACAAAATAAAATAAGCTGTTTACATTATTGATAATTATGAAACAGAGTTTGAGGACAAGCAGTGTTAAGAAAAATTAGTTTTGTTAAAAATCAGCAGTATTCATCTTTGATTCCAATCACAAGTGATAACCAAACTTAAATTGATAAAAGACCGAGTTTAGTAGATGATTACAGAGATAGTACATGAGAACTATTTTGGTCCAGCCCAAGTGACAGACTTTGGCAATAAGCTGGCTGATCGACTCTTATTGCAATCCATAAATCACCATAATGCTTAATAAAAATAGTGGATTTTGAACTTGCAGAAAACATTTGCAAGTAAAGGTACAGAGATACTACAGCTAGGAATAGAATAATATTCAGAAATAATTCTATAAATTTCCCTATCATTACAAAAAGGAAGAGGCTTGCCATTACAAAGAGAAAGAAGCCATAGTGTGTGCTTCTGATTAAAAACTTCCATAAAACTGACACAACTGATCATCTAGTGAAGTCACAGCGAATAGATGATTAATATCCTCATTTATTTGCCTATATTTCAGTAGTATCAACACTATCATTTGGCCCACATATTTTATTTTTGCACGCAAACATGGCTACTAGCCATTTCATATTATTTATTATGAGTCTAGGACATGTATCAACAAATGGTTTAATTGTATGAATACATTATTTAATGGAAGATAATATCTTTCAAATTTGATTGCCCCATAATAGAATTATTTAAAATAGTTGGCATTCATCTGTCAAAAATAGTACATATAATTTATATTTTAGGCAAATAATTAAACAAATTAATTCATAAAGCAATTTATCACAAGCACAAAGAAACTATTATTTTCTCATAGTGATTTTTAGCTCAAACATTATGATTTATTATTATTAGCTTACACTGTCATACAAATTATTAGTAAAATTCTTAATTAAATTGCTGTTTTCTGTTTAACTAAGTCTAATAAATGTAGCATAAAAACATTTTTATTAAGAAATAAATAATTACTTTTACTTTTATTTAATTTTGTTTTCTGTAAATCATAGAAAAGTAGGATGTACATAAAATGCTGGCAACTTGATCAAAACATGAACATTTTGTTTTGTTTCTGAAGAATGAAAAAGCAAAGACTGAGACAAAGTTGAAGGACCCAGCTAGGTCAAACTGGATGAAAAGGATAATAATCTATCTTGTGGTGGCAAACTGCCATTGACTACAAACACAATGCCATCTGGCTTGCTGTCAGTGGTGGCAAAAAATCAACTTAAGATCAGATTTCAAGAACAGGTGGCAAAAAGCATTTGTTACATGTGCTTCTGACAGATATGGTTCACCTGGACATTCACTCATTGTTCCATGTTGTTATTGGCTTTTGACCCAGTGCAAGCTAGCCAGTGAGCTTGAAGACAAAAAGAAAAATTGAACTTCAACCATTACAAAGAATAAAAACTGGGGTGCATTAGCAGCGAAGACAAAAGGGGAGGGGAAAGGGCAAAATTAGGGTAACAAAGGAGCATGCTGAACAATGAACAGACAATCTTAATGAATTTAAGGAGGTTATATCATTCATCCAAAGACCTTACAAAAGTTGACAAGTGTCAGAATTCTAGCAATTGTATCTGAGATGTGGATTAAGAAAAAACTCCAACTTGGGACCAGTTCCAGCATGATGAAGTACTTGTAGATTCAGACATTCTTGTCTGTAAGAACATTCATCTCAGATTCTGGATAGGGTTATTCTCCCCAATTACAAACTAGTTTATAATGTCCCTAGTCTCACAGCTGCTGCTTAAAGCACAGCTTAACCTGATGTATCAACTATTACCTCTTCTGGAGTAGGAAGCTCTTCTCCTGTCTTAATGTCTTAATCATTTGTACTACTTCAGTGTGTTTTCCATAACCACTCAGAAACTACAGTTGTTCCAAAATGAAAGCACTTCATGTAGTTTTGAGCATGCAAAACTTTGCTCAAAAGTTAGCATAGTTAAAAACTTTTGAGTTTTGACACTTTTCCTGTCTCCAGCAAACCTTTTATTGAGTTATCAGATAAAATAAGATACAAAATATAAAGTAATTAGGAAAGAGGTAGAGGAACGGGTGTGGAAGAGAAGTGATGACTGCTTGGGAAAAAGAAAAATAACCATTGATTTTCAGCTCCCTCTGTTGTTGCAGTAGAATAAAGCATTAACATCAAAGCACAACTTTTGTCTTTTTCATAATAATATAAATTAGCCATTTCTATAAGCGTCTATCAATCTAACTGAGAAAACCCAAGAGTCTTAAGCGATGCACTTAAACACACAGAGGTTTACAAAACTGTAAAGTTTAGCAGCAAATAACAAGTAGCAAGGAAAGTTGTGTGCAAGTACACACACACACACCAGATATTAATTCCCTATTAGTCTGATAAATCTGCCTTGAGAGAGAATCCAAATTCAAAACAATAGGCATAAAAGCGTTCTGGCAAATTTCAAGGCTGAAATATCATAACAGAATCATCAACCAGATCAATTCCAGAGTCACAGTTGCAAGAGTTGTGTATACATAATTTGTTTATGCATATTGAATACATTAATTTTTTAAGATTTTAAAGATTTTTTTTGCATATGTATACATATTTGTGTATACATAATTTGTTTATGTATATTCAATACATTAGTTTTTTAACAATTTTTTTGCATATGAAAATTTTGTTTTTAAATTTATTAATGTTACTGTCATTGATTTGGGATTGGCATTTTAATCCTCTTCCTGTCGGTAAAGCCCGGCAATAATTAGAATTAGAATATAAACCTAGAAAAATAAAATAATTTAACAATACATGAAGAACTTGCAGTGTCTCAGAATAAGTGGAAAATAAGGGATACAATATTGACTTGTAACAAAGAGAAAAGAGAATGACTCTTAAAATGATAGGATAGTTGCCTTGCCAAAATTGAAAGATATTAGATTAATCGATAAAGAATTACATTGCAAACAAAAAGAAGAATCTGTGTGCCTACATGGATTTTATATATGGTGCTGGTAGCCAGTTAACAACCATGCCATCACATTTTCCAATTCCAGTTTCATTGAGGTGGATATGAGCGTCTTCCTTGAATACCTCACTACTATCTCTATACCTCCCCTTTGCATTTGCTGTTCATGGAGAAATTAATTCAGGAATGCAAAAATATTTTATGTTCAGTGATAATACTAACACTGATAACAACAAATGAGTAGAAGTATTGCTTAAAATAAAGCAGTTAAAATACTGCTATTATACTATTTTGATATATTTTGGGTTTGAATTCCTATAACCTGAAGTCCAGTACATCTAGAAAGATCAGAATAAAGCTATTTGTTTGCTTGGTCCTTGTAGCTCAGTACTGACTACTTTGATTGTCAACAAGATAATACAGGTAGTCCTCAATTTACAACGAGTTACCTAGTGGCAGTTCAAAACCTCAATGGACTCTGGAAAAAGGTCTTACATTCCAGATTCAAATTTCTAACAACTGCCGCACCTCTCAGTCATGTGACCACATTTTGGGCACTCACAACTGTATCTATGGCCATTTGTACATATGACTGTGATTTTTTAGAAATGTTTTTTCTGATAACCAGCATTTACATTTGGTTTCTACAAAAAAAAAACACTCATAACAAACTATGTGTTTGCTTAACATCTGCCCTATTTGCTTAAAGAGGTGATAAAATTGAGCATGATCATGTTGACCTGCTTTATTTATTTAGTATTTTATTAGCTCATCAAAATATAAAATACAGAAGTACACAAAAAATTGAAAGTAATAGGAAAATAAGAGAGGAAAAGGAGAAGAGAGAAAAGTATAAGGAAAGGGGGAAAAGTAAAAGAAAGTCATTGACTTCTGACTCCTTTTGGTGCAGTAATAGTAACATTAAAAATGTACTTTTTACTTTTATATGATAATATCTATTAGCAATTTCTAGCCTATTTAATCAGCAACATCTAAAATTAAATTTTCATTTTTCTTGCCATCTCAAGCACAAAGCCCATAATATCTTTCACCATAATTGAAATATATTATTTAATCATAAATCTGGTCTTGCCACCATTTCTTTTCTTTAAAAAGTTTCCTGGGAAAATGCCTAAAGAGACATCAACTCAGAGAACCTTACTTTATATCTGTTCCAAATTCTTAGGATGGCATGTCGAACAAAGTGCTTATTAAAATCAACATTTACTTTAACCTTATTGTACCATAAATAACCATGCCATCCAAATCTTAATTCATGGCTCTCTAGCTCGAGTAACCTCTTATTTTGCAGTCACCTAGTTTTTAGAGAGACCATACAACAGGCATCAAAGTACAATTTCATATCTGGTAATCCCAAACTGCCTCTTTCCTTAGCATCTTGCAATAATTTGTATCTAATTCTTGTTTTCCTTCCCATTCAAACTTGAAGGGTGCATATGCCACTGTTTTAATAAAGTATCAATATTGGTAAAGTCTGAAACAGAAAAAAAACATTTTTAGTAAAACATACATATTAATTACAGAGAATTTACTCAATAATGATAGTTGCAATTTTCTCCATTTTAATAAGTCTTTTTAAATATAATTCCAAAGAGGAATTATAAGTTATTTTGAAACAATTTGCATTTATATTTGTCAGTATAACCCACAGGAATTTACTTTTCTCTACCTTAAAACCAAACTTTTAAATGAATATTTCACAATTCCAAGAGGTCATATTCTTAATAGGCATTGTTTCTTTGTTTATGTGTTTGCTCACTAAAGCTACCAATTTATTTAGTTTCTTTATCAAATATTCTATATTAGTTTTTGGGTCTTGCAAAAATATAACTAAATCATCAGCAAATGCTCCTAATTTATAAACATTCTTTTTGATATTTACATCTGTTATTTTCTCATTTTGCCTAATATTCAAAAGCTCCAACACTAATATAAAAACAGGGGAGAAAAGGAGTAGCCTTGTTTCGTATCTTTTTGACTTTCACATACTTTAGTTAAATCTCCATTAATAACAATTTTTACTTTCTGGGACATATAAATTTCTTTGACCTCTTGAATAAATTTCTCCTCTAAGTCCGTATCTTCAAACTGTACATAAAAACCCAGTTTAAGTTATCAAAGGTTTCTTCTGTATCAAAAAATATTAAAGCTGCCTGTTTCTCATTCTCTGTATCTCATTATAATATTGCAGATACTCAGTCATGTTCAAAACAGTTCATACATTGTCTCTTAACCAGAATTCAATTTTTTTTTACTACGAGTACTGTGAGCGTGGCTTTCCGGGTGTGGTGTTGCTTTGTGAGCGGCAAGGGAAGGTTGCTTCATTCTCCTGTGCAAGGCTACAAAAGAAGACCCAACCAATCAGCTGGAACTCTGGAGGCAGAAATTAGATGGGGGCGGGGCCAGTCAGAAGTGATATTTGCCAGTTCTCCAAACTACTCAAAATTTCTGCTACCGGTTGTCCAGAACTGGTCAGAACCTGCTGAATACCATTCTGCTCTTCACTATCTTTTAACTCTTATTCATTGATATTGCTGTTCAATGAGCTGCAATGGCACAGTGGTTAGAATATTGTACTACAGGTTACTTCTGCCGACTGCTGGCTGCCTGCAATTTGCTGTCTTTGGAGATAATTCATCTATTTTATGAATATCAAGTTCCTGCTCTTGTAAAGTTTGGAGTAAAAATTGTGAAAGGATTAATAAGTGAACTTTAATAAGTTCATTAACTACTATTACAATGTCACCTTCATGGATTATCTGTCTCTTTTCTCTTTCCTTTTTTAATACCAGCCATCTTCCTGGTTTGCAAACTCAAAATAATTCAGTTTAGTTTCTATTTCTTGAACTGTTAATATAGACAAATTTTTACATAACAATTTAATTTGATGTAACATTTTGCAATTCAATTTACTGTCTAATTTTATCCAATATCTTTTTCATCTTTTTTCTTGGATTTCTTTTTCTCTACACAATTATATTGTATAAAATAGCCCCTCATAACTGCTTTACTAGTAACCCAGACAGTCATTAAATTTTTCCCTTTACCAAGATTATTAGCAAAGAATTCATTTAATTTTCTTTTACTGACCTTTACAACAGCGATCCCCAACCTTTTTGGCTCCATGGATGAGCAGTGGCTTTAGTGGTGGCAGTGGAGGGATTGGTTTTGCATGTACAATCTTATCCTGTGCATGCACAAATGAACCTTTGTATGCTCGCCTGCTGTTGGGTGGGCCAGTTTCGGTGAACTGTGGATCTGTTGAGAACCATTTTACAATCATCTTCTTTTGTAAAATAAATTCATTAAATCTCCATCTACAATTCAAGAGAGGGATCAAACACATCATCAGTCCTGAGTCTTCGCACACAATATTCTCTGCAAACAGTAAGGGAACAAACTGATCCAATGTGGCATATTTTACCCAGAATTTCATGAGTGTGGTCAAAGCCCAATTTTACATCAAACATCTTTATATTGTTCTGTGCAAGATAGGATCTCTTATTTAGAAACTATCTTGCAATAAAACTATTGTTGACATCCTACTGATCAGTAGGTTCATGCAATATATTGACATGCACCTAAAATTAGATACTGCAGCAATAGCAATAGCACTTAGTCTTATATACCACTTCACAGTGCTTTCCAGCTCTTTCTAAGCTGTTTACAGAGTGAATATATTGCCCCCAACAATCTGGGTTCTCATTTTACTGACCTAAAAAGGATAGAAGGCTGAGTCAACCTTGAGCCAGTGAGGATCAGACTCCTGGAGTGAGCAGTGAGTTAGCCAGCAGTACTACATTCTCACCACTACGTCAATACAGCCATAACACAGTATTCTAATGTAGCTGCCATATAGATGTATATAGATATTGTGTTTTGTATTTTAATAATGCTGCTTTCAGATGTACTTCACCTTCAGATAGTATTTCCTGGAGATCAGTGGTAATAGCTTTCTTGCTGAGAAAACTCTTGTACTTTATGATTGCAACGAGACATATTTTAAGGAAATATGGGCTCCCACACCAGCCATTTTCTTCTTGAGCATACAGCAAGAAAAGAGCTCTTTCTACCAATGAATTAGCTGGTAGATAAATAAGGATTGAATATTAAGTCAGTGTTTAAAAATACAGTATGTAATGTGTTATAGAGTATTATGTAAAGGTATACCTTCTATTACTTTTTTCCATCTCTTTTATTCTTTTATTCAATTGTATTTGATTTCAAAGCACAATACTTGGTTGAGAGATATTTTCTAGATGAAATGAGTACCAGTATCTAAATTCTGTTGGTGTAAAAATAGACAAGGACCATTAATAATAGAATAAAATAATATAAAACAAGTTCAAAATATTTTGCTTGCTTCAAACTTGCCAAATTTATAAAAATGAATTGTTTATTGATATACTAACTTTTCATTTAAGATCGAGAAATCCTTGGGAAAAATCATTATAGAATTCATATAAGTAAAGTTGCAGCTAAGGAAAGGAATATCACATGATAATCACCTATTCACATATTGCCAAAATGTATGGCTGATGGCCATTCTGGTATTAAAGAGTTTACTCCTTTCCCAAGTCACACAATAGCAATTTTTCAGTACAACCTGGGGGGTAATTGGATAGAATTTGGTTGTCACTTTTAAAACTAAAGTATGTTTTTAATATCTCCTAAAAATAATTCTTGCTGATTCATATTGACACACAATTATGCTTTAATACTTTCTTATTTTTAATTTCAGTAAATATAAACAGGGCTGAGTTTTGAAGCTCCTGAACCAAGGTTACAGCATCATTTTCAATGCCATTATATTATGAACAGCCCACCTTTTCACATAAAATTCAGGGACTTGACACAAACAAACTGCTCCATAATCTATTTCATGCATACCAATTCAATCAAGCACCTCTAGTAATTATTTTTTTGGCTGATAACCATTTCACCTGTATTTTGTTCCACTGACACAGAAAACACTGCATCCAATTGTCCCTATTACAGTTCCTCTATTTCCCCCTCGTGCACTTCCATGGGGAAAAAAATGTGAGCATGGAGTGTACTTAACTGCCAGCCTGAATGGCTCTGTAATGTAGCTTCAGCATGGCATAAATTAAGCTGTCATTTTTTTGGCAGCAAGTGCAGAGAGGCGATTTTCCTGTACTGTAACATTTGAAACAATAATTTTCTGGCTCCAGAACTAACTGACAGAATCTGTGTGATACATACTTGATGTGGGTGCTCTGAGTGGCTGTATCTGGAAACAGCCTTTGGGGAAAGCATTGTCTTTCAGAGGAAATCGAGCTTGTAGTATTTCTGAGTTTTTCCAAGAACCCTGCCATTCAAACCATTTAAGAAGATTTAAAACACACACACATGCGTACACATTCACCCCTCAGCTTCCAATTTATTAGGCTTTGCAAGATGTATGCAGAACTAGCTTCCCTATATGCAACCCGCTATTTTTGATCACCGTTGTATCCATTAGCAAGATTGCTCACAGAGGGAGAGAGAAGGCCACTAGGTTTTATTGGCTTGTGTAATGAGATGACAGACTGAGTAATGGCTAGGTTTTTAGAAACCGGCTTCGAATTCTTGGCAGAAGACAATTATGAGCAGCTATCAGTGGAGAGTGGAAGAGAGTTGCTCCTTCAGAAAGAGTTGAGAAAATCAGTTTTCCATGAATAACAAGCAGCACCATTAATTTGTATGTGTTTACTTATTAATATTAACCCAGAATTTCATTTCTCAAAAATCCTAAACAAAAACTATCTATCAATCAATCATTACCTGCTATCATTAATGTCTAGAAGGACTTCTGTGTACATGTTCAGGACTTCTAAACATATATTATTCCCCATTGGTCTTTTACCCTATGTCAAAATTATTTTCAAGTCAAACTATGCCAGTGGATGAACAGTAATAGGATTAGAGTAAATGTCCTACTCCCACTATTTGCCATTGTACCAGGATATACCCTTAGATATCCTGACAGCCTAATTGATGACATTTTATTATTTATTTCCCACTGCCACCACCCATTTTTTCAAATGTATTTAAGTTACTTACATAAATGAAATGAAATTGTTTCCTATGCTGCAGCTAAATGAGATTGATCAAAACCAAAACCACTGTTGTTATTTTGAGGGAAGAAAGAGGGAATGGCTGCGACAACTTCCTTCCAAATTGGAACCATCTCAGCAAAACTTTGCTATTTGATCATGCCATAAATAGTTGAATGTTCAGGATTAGGTTTTGTTGGTGCATTGGGGGGTGGGGGGAGGCGGATCTCTATTAAAATAGAGAACATAGCATATTTCCAAAATATCAGGAAAATTGCTCATCAGACAGAAATAAGATCCTCCAATGCTTAATGCAGATTACAAGCTATACCTATACAAGCAAGGAACATTGTCAGGCTGTATTATTGCCAAAAGTGTGCAAAACAATACTGAAGAAAATTTCTTCTCCTAGTCCAACTATTAAGAGTTGACTCCTAATATTTCTAAAAATAGTTGCAAGAATTATCTATTGTGTGCTCTTGTATTGTTGTGGTTGAAGCTGAAGTAGTCATTGACGGGTAGGATATTGCAATGGATAATTTTATGTACTACGCTTTAGTTGGACTGAAGGCAGTGTAGTTCTAGGTTATCTAAGGCTAAAATTTCGAGTCTGGTGGCATTCTGTTATGGGTAGAGGATGTTCTACTGACATTTGATGGGAAACTATGTGAAAGTAGGAACTTTTATGAGGTTAAACTATATATAAGTAAAATAATGCTTTACAGCATATAAAAGCCTCTCCTTCAAACTTTCAAACCACTTTTTAAATAAATAGCAGAGTTTTAATCCTTTAATTCTGATGTCACCAACATTGTTCAGTGACTCTCCCCTTAAAAAAAAACCAGGAATAGTCCTTCTCTCCAGCCAGGTTTCTTCAAATGAGTGTGCTAAATTAATTCCTTACGAGCATACCCAAATAACTTGTAGTTCTTTGCTGTTTTAGCTGTTCTGATTTAAGATTGCCTGGAATAAAGAGGACAAAATCAGCAGCAGGGATGAGGAAG
This sequence comes from Laticauda laticaudata, assembly GCA_004320025.1. NCBI lineage: Eukaryota > Metazoa > Chordata > Lepidosauria > Squamata > Elapidae > Laticauda > Laticauda laticaudata. The sequence goes on along the minus strand of BHFT01036115.1, from coordinate 11,378 downwards.
GGAGGCTGTCATAGTCAGTGACATCACTATCTTTTTGTACAATATTTTGTATTGTACAATATTTTGTATTGTACAATATTCTGTCTGCTAATTTTCTAATTCTTAACCATATCACCCTGCAAATGCCTCTGGATAAAAGTATTACTTTTTGACAACTGTTTTACTATTGAATGGAACAATAACTATGATGTTTTCAAATAGTGTATAGAATTTGCACATACTATTCATGATAATACTTTTAAAAATTAGATTTCCCAAAGCAAAACTGTTTTTGCTCTTTACGTACTCTCAGGAAAACTCATACAGAACTAATTCAGTTTGGGTGCTTTGATTAACAGATAATTTGTAATTCATTAAAGTTAGTGTCTTTTGGGAAATTTTATATGCATGCCTTCCTCTTAATGTTCATATACAGTATTTTGGAATTGACATAGTTTTATTTCTTGTACATCAAGGAATCCATTTTAATTATTCCTCAGGAAATTTCTGTTAGCAGATTCTGATAACTCTTTTGAAAGAGTTCCTTTAATATCTAAAGTGCTTTTTTAAGAGGCAATTGGACTTTCTCGTTTTCTTTTGAAGACATTTCACTTCTCATCCAAGAAGCTTCTTCAGTTCATGACATTAAGTTTCAGCTCTGAAGAAACTTCTTGTATGAGAAGCGAAATATCTTCAAAGGAAAACCAGAAAGTCCAGTTGCCTCTTGAAAAAACACATTTGGGACAACCATGATCTGGATGACTGAGAATCTCCATAGACTTTTGATATTTAGCTTATGCTTGTACTGATTTTTACAACCTCACTATTAACTTTAAGTTTCATTTAGTTTCTAGACTGTAATCAATATCAAAATTATTAGAGTACTTTTCCATCAGCTGAAAAGTTGATATATACTAAACATAGTCATGGACCACCCAATTAAAAGTATCTGAAAAATGAATCACTTTTTCAGTGTCAACAAAAAATGGCCAAGACAAAATGATATGTGAAAATTTTGGATATCAAAATATATTAATTCAGAACAAACCAAGAGTAAGTTAACAAATGTCATTCTAACATGATCAATTAAATTTCTCAGTAATAAAGAAAAAACAGTCATGTTCCATGTGTCATGATGTCATTGTGCAAATTACATAAATTATGCAAATTGTATAAATTGTATGAAATTATATCATTTGCACAATTCTACATAATGCATTTAACATTTCTTTCCTCAGCTTACCAACCGATATCTTTGAACATAATATAGTCCCTAAATGCCTTCAGGTAGATATAAACTTCAAGCTATATTATATTTTATTTCTGAGATTATTTGTTCATAATATTGATATTTATTTTTTACCACTGGTATTATTAGTGAAACTAGTCTATTTATATAATGCTATTCAGCATTCTAGAACATAGCATTTTAGTGGGAATTTTCTTAAATACTATCACATTTGTATGAGAATGAAGTGTTCATCAAATTTTGCATTAATTTCTAAATGCAAATGATATTTTGTTTTTCCTTTCCTCCCTCTAATCAAGACAAGAATCATGTTGGTACTCTGTTATTTTATAACTATTATTTTGTTGCTGTCAAATCAATACTGCTAAATAGTATTACTCTGTTTTGTTGATCTTAATGCAATGGCAAATGATAAACATACCCTTCAGTAGAACACTGTTCTCCTCCAATAATAAACAATTTTAGCCTCTTAAATTGAATAGGTTTAGTCAACCCATAAGAACATGCATCTTCTTATTGGAAAGCTCTGATAGTGAGAATTCTTAAAAAAAAAAAAGATTGAAAATTACATATATTTTATACTGAGTAAATTACTTGATAGATTTAATCATAAAAGAATAATAGGCAAAAACATTGATTTCCAAATGTGAGCAGCAAAGTATATTGACAAAGTTTCATGCAAGAAGTTTGTATGTTTCTTTTTTTAAAAAATCAGTATTTTATTATTAGGCAACAAGAAGGTTGAGATGAATTTTGAGATGAACTCTTCTCATGTTGTTTTATTTTTATTTATTTGTTCTGTCAATTGCGTACAGGATAATAGGTATAAGTATAAACATAGTTATGAATACATGAAATGGATACATATAAGAAAAATAAAAAGAAACAATAGGAGAGGGACAGTAGGCACATTGGTGCACTACATCAGCCACCATACATTCTGGATGCCCATATTAGTTAGGTTTTAATACTGTGGTTTGTCTCTTTTACAGTCATCTTTGGCACTTTACAGAGTAATCAAAGGGAACAAGAAAGTTTTCCTATAGAAACATCTTATCTAAAGCATATGAAAAGACTACGCAAGAAAACTGATAAACCTTAAAACCATTGTAAATCTATGGTTGTAAATCCAAGCTTTACGTTATTCTTTATTGGCCATATTTTATTAATGTAACATATTAAAAATATTAGAGATAAATAGAGAAAAATGTGGCTATAGAGAAGATTCTGAGTTATGGATATAATTTATTTTATTTATTTTTGTCAATTGTTTACAAGATAATAAGTATAAGTGAAAACATAGTTATAAATACATGGATACATATAAGAAAAAATAAAAGAAACAATAGGACAGGGGCAGTAGGCATGCTGGTGTGCTTATGCATGCCCCTACAGACCTCTTAGGAAAGGGGTGAGGTAGACTAAGGTTAAAGTTTTTGGGATTTGGGGAAGAAACCAGAGTCAAGTAGAGTATTCCAGACATTGATCACTCTGTTGCTGAAGTCATATTTCCTGCAATCAAATTTGGTGCTGTTTACCTTGAGTTGGTATCTATTGTGTGCTCTTGTATTGTTATGATTGAAGCTGAAGTATTGATTGACAAGTAGGACATTGCAATGTATGATTTTATATATTATATTTAGATCGGACTGAAGGCGGTGTAGTTCTAGGTTTTCTAGGTCTAAAATTTCGAGTCTGGTGGCATAAGGTATTCTACAACGAGTAGAGGAATGGAGAACTCTTCTTGTGAAATATTTCTGGACTTTCTNAAGGTATTCTACAACGAGTAGAGGAATGGAGAACTCTTCTTGTGAAATATTTCTGGACTTTCTCAACTGTGTTAATATCTGATACATAATGTGGGTTCCAGTCTGATGAGCCATATTCGAGTATTGGTCCAGCAAATGTTTTGTATGCTCTAGTTATTACCAGAGAAAAAGCTACGTAAGATTAATCACTGTCCATTTTGAATACATAGTGTGTCAATGCTAGTCACAGGAATGTCTGCAAGTTGTGATTTAGGAAGTCAGGTCGGTAGCCTCAAACAATGCCAAAGTAGTCCCCTTTTCACTGTTACATACTCTGGGGGCCTTGGTGCTCTCTGAGCTTTCTTATTTTCTTCCATTTCATTACCAAACTTGGTAACACCTCACCAGTGATATTACAGTGATGAGGTTACCTAGCTTGTGCCCAAAAATTCTGTTGCTAAGCAAGACAGATGTTAAGTGAGTTTTGCCCCATTTTGTGGCCTTTTCTTGCCACAGTTGTTAAGTTAGCAACGTAAGTTTGTGAAATGAATCTGGCTTCTCCATGGACTTCGCTTGTCTGAAGGTCACAAAAGGGGATCATGAAAATCCAGGCCAGCAAAATAGTCATAAATATGAGTTAGTTCCCAAGTATCCAAATTTTTGATCATGTGATCATTAGATGCTAGAATGGTTGTAAGTGTGAAAAGCAGTCATAATCAATTTTTTTAGTACTATTATAACTTTGAACAATCACTAAACAAATGATTAATTCAAGAACTACCCGTAGTGTTTTATTGTTGACCATAAAAACTATCCCAAAAAAGTTTTTACAATGTGCTCCCTCCTTAGGTTACTGTTGACATTTTATAAAACAAATCACAATACAGCCAGGTTATAAATTTTCTATTGTTCAAATTTAATTGTTCATGTTTGATCTTGGATGGTTATTTTTTGATCTATTATTTATTCATTTGAGGTTTAATTTTTTATTGTAAACAGCTATAAGGCTCTGGCAGTTGGCAGTATTAAAAACATTAATGATTAATAAAAAGATGCCAAGGAATATCATCAAGACTGAAGGGTTTCATTTCTGAAACTCTTAAAAAGGTAAAAAGTTCCATAGGTTTAAAGTCTGCCAGTTCAGATTTCTAATGAATCTATCTTTTGGAACACCTTGCCTTACAGTAATCTGGAGCAAATAGGAATTCATTGGCCAGACATTATCCATGGTAAACAGCTGGACTAATAGGAAAACTTTAAAAAAAATACAGGGAATTCTTTAAAGGGCTAATATTTTCTGCGAAAGAGAACTGCTGGTGGGAAGGATTCAGAAAGCAGTCACTTCTGCAACTTCTCGTGCATCTCTTTATTGCAGCAGATAAACACTGGTGGAATTGTGGGCTGTAACATCAGCTCTGCCTTCATTTAACAAAGTTTGCAATTTTACTAAACTTTAGCGATATTTGCCTCCCTTTTGCAATCTGAACTCCGGAGCTTGATTGTTGCATTTATTTGCAAGGTGAATAAAAGAAAGGGAAAACAAGTCACAAGCTCCAAAAAGCTTATTAATTTCTTCCCTGGAGGTGGTGGATAGGGACCTGGTGTTCTCTGATAACTGCTTTCTTTCAACTGCTCCAAGGATGATGCTGGGATCCTTGAATCATGCTGGGAGGCAAGAGAATTGTGTGTATTTGGGGGTGGGGGGGGCATTATTGTTATGAAAAATTATGGATGCAAATGGCAGGGATGCTATTGCCTGACTGAGAAAGCTGAACCGATCCATGGAGCCCCAGACATCAGATGTGCTGAGGGCTGCTGCATCAGAGCAGCTGGGAGAATTTAGCATGGTTGACACTCAAAGCAAAGCTGTAAATATTCACAACTTTCCATTTTCCAAATTATACACTTATGGTGATATACTAACATTCTGCTCAATCGTCATTTGCTGTCAAATAATTTAGGGATCCAGCATCCATATTTCATGCTTTTTGGGTCCAGGAAGGACTACATAATGTTCTAGCTGGAAGATTAATTTAGAAGCACTGGGGCAGGGTTGATCTTTTGTGAAGAGATATACAAAGATGTTTGGGTTAAGTGAAGGCAATTGAGGCTGGTCATCACTTTTAAAGTGGGCATAAGGTCAGATTATCTGCAAGGCCATCTTTCCCTAAGAACATCTATTCATGCTCCTAGTCCCTTCCCCTAAATATTGCATCTGATGGGAGCTAAGAAGGAATACTTTTTCCATGACAACCACTGACCTATGGACCAGTGGTGGGATTCAAGCATCTTTACTACCAGTTCAGTGGGCATGGCTTGTGCACACCAAATGCACAATTTGCGCAGGTGCAGAGGCATTCCAACTCACCTCCTGCAAGCCTGCACTCTCCCGGTCCCTTCAGCAGCTGCCGCACAGCAGCTTCAACAGCAGAGGATAAAGGTGAGTATGGGAGCCTGGGTAGGTGGGTTGGCCCAACAGCAGACAGGTAAAGAGAACTGGTTTAGTCTCCACTGCTCATTGATGCTACCAGCTCAGCAGAACCAGGTTGAATCGGTAGAATAGCACCACTGCTATGGACCCACTGCCCCTTCATGTTTGTCAGGCCTCCATTCTTTTAGCCTTCCATGGAGACTTACTTGAGTTTTTAACGAAGGTCATGATTTTACCAAACTTTAGCGATGTTTGCCTCTGTTTTGCAATTTGTAAGCCTTCCATGGAGACTTACTTGAGTTTTTCCCCAAGCATTTGGGAGATGATTAGATGATGGCACATTAGAAAGTTGATTTTGTGCCAAGTGTTCATTGTTTTTAATGTTCTAATCTGTTTAAGTTTTGTAGTTTTAACATGATGTGGTTTTAACTTTTGCTTGAGAGCTGCTCAGAATTGGTTGGAAGACAAGACTTCCATATAAAATTTTAAATAAATATATAAACAAGCAAATACATTTATGGTGTTTCTCTTCAATTTACAGGCAGATGGATAAAGTTGTAGCATAGAAGACTTAAGCCTAGGCACAAGAATCTAGTCAACTAACAGTAGAACTAAATTGTCTCAAGGTAAGGGTCAAGGGAATTCAGAAGTGGCTGGACTTGGATCATTTCTAGCAATGTAAGGATTCTAAGTTGATGACATGTTTAACTTCACCCCCAGCTTTGCCTGCTCTTCTCCTACAGAGAGCTGTGTGATCTATGGCCAGTCTTTCTCTCTCTGCCCTAGGAAGGAGGCAATGGCAACCTACTTCTGAAATTTTGCCAAAAGAATTGAAGGAAGGTGTCCAGGAAGTTGTCAGGAATGAACACTGACTCAAAGGCACCCCTTGCAAACAAACAAAAAATAAAATAAAATGATGAAGCTTGGCTGTGATCCCAGCCAAGTAAGACTCACCTAGGAATGGCAAATATTTCAAAACCTGGTCAGTTGATGTGAGCATGCACACACATTGACACGAATCATGGCGATTCAAAATGAAGAGAACGTCAGCATTAACGTTAAAAAGAAAACCCACAAAAATGTTACAAAGCTACACAACAGACATTAACTGTATTTACATCGTACCAAAGGTGGGATTCAGCCGGTTCAGGCCAATTTGGGTGAACCAAATGTTAAATTTACACCTAGTTCACAGAATTGGTGGCCCCGCCAACCCTGCCCCTCCCCTCCCAGGAATCTGTGGCCCATTTTGGATGCAGGTAAGTGCAGGGTCCACACGGAGGCTCTGGGAAGGCAAAAAACAGGCTGAACCAGAAGTTCTGGAAGTCTGGAAATGAGCCTCTTTCTGGCTTCCAGAGGCCTCGGGAGTCTGGAAGAGGCTGTTTTCACCCTCCCAGAGGCCCAAGGTAAGCCTCCAGACTCTGGGGAAGGTGAAAAATGGCCCTCCGGGAAATTCCGATAGGCCATGCTCACCATGGCCACACACACCCAGCAACTGGGCAGAGAACCAGTTGCTGGGATTTTTGAATCCCACCCCTGCATAGTACCCTTAACTTGATCGTTTATAAATTTAGTAGCTCTTTTTTTCCCAAGATGTTAAACTCTCTTGCAAACCCAACTCTGATCCAATGTGAAGCACAGGCATGGATCCTTTGTGGATTCCATAGCCTGGTTAAACATGTTGTCTAACACAATCCTAGTGCATACAGTACATTGTGAAATGTTTGGCTAGATTTGGGAAATCTATATTGAAATTATAAATTCCCCGTCGGGCTCCGAGTTGACTTGGAGCCCATCAGCTCTGAATATGCCTCACAGCAAGTCAGCTGTCCATGTCACCTTATCTCTGCTGCTGCCAGATCTGTATTTTTGCTTGTGTGCTGGCTGATGTCTTTGGAATGACTCAGCAGAGGTGAGGATGGATTGTGCAACAACTGCGGAGCTGCAGGATGGATTCTGCAACAACTGTGGGGCTGCTGGAAATGGCTCTTTTCATGTACTGTTGTGGTATATATTGTTAAAAGGGGTTGGGGCACATATAGGTGGTAATTAAGCTTTAGGTTAAAACATGGTGAAGGTGGCACCAGATGGGAATCAATTCGTGAGGGTCCGAATAGGGTAGGTATGTAGACATGTTATAAGGTTAATTGCATTTAGGGATAATGGGTTAGGCATGGCCAGAATTAGAACTGGGTATAGGCCTGCATGTGGTGGGGTGTGTCTCATGATAATGGTAATAAAAGGAAAGGGAGCAAGCTCAAACCCAACTCTAACCTTGCCTGGCTTTTCGCCTTTCTTGTCAGAGAAGAGTATTTGTTGTTTGCTGAGCTAATGAATAAACCATCATTGCACAAAGCTGGAGTTTGTATTCATTTCAAGACAAATCTTCAATACTCAAGGACTGGCTGAGATTTCCTAGGCCCAATCAGTGACTCTATAACCACTGATTATACTACCTTACTCCACCCCATATTACCAGATTGTCACCTGAAAGATTAAAATAAGATGAGACTTACATGCAAATAGTCCTTGACTTCCCATTCAAAATTACAAGGGCACTGAAACAAGTGTCATGATCTTTTTTTCACACTTATGACCATTGCAGCATCCCCATGGTCATGTGATCCAAATTCAGATACTTGGCAACTGGTTCCTATTTATGATGGTTGCAGTTTCCCAGGGTCAAGTGATCCCTTTTGGCAACCTTCTGACAAGCAAAGTCCATGAGGAGGCCAGATACCCGTCACAATTATGTCACTAAGTTCACAGCTGCAGTGATTTGCTTAACAAATGTGGCAAGGAAAATCATGAAATGGGGCAAAACTCACTTAGCAAATGTCTCACTTAGGAACATAAATTTTGGGCTCAATTGTGGTGCTAAGTTGAGGACTACCTCCATGCTCCTTTAAATCACAAAATAGATAAGGTATAATAACTCACATAAATTAATGGATATGGAATACATTCACCGTGAGCAGCTTGAAGAGACTGGAGAATGAAACAATGGCTGGCCACCTACACGAATAAAATTAGGTGAGCCCAGACTCAAAAAGAGTAACTGTGGGAGGAACCTTGGAGTCTTAGTGGATGATTGCCTGAATATGAGCCAGCAGTGTGCAGCAACAGCCAAAAAAGCTAATAAAATCCTGGGTTGTATCAACAGAGGCATAGAATCAAGATCACATGAAGTATTAGTACCGCTTTATAAAACCCTAGTAAGGCCACACTTGGAATGCTGCAGCCAATTTTGGTCACCACTTTATAAAAAAGATGTTGAAACTTTGGAAAAAGTTCAGAGAAGAGAAACTAAGATGATCAAAGGCCTGGAAACTAAATCATAGGAAGAACGGTTGCAGAATTTGCGCTTGGGTAGTCTAAAGAAAAGAAGAATCAGGGGTGACTATGATAGCAATATCTCACTATTTCAGGGGCTGCCCCAAAGAATAGGGGCTCAAATTATTCTCCAAAGCACCAGAAGATAAGACAAGAAACAATGGATGGAAACTAATCAAACAGAGGAGCAACCTGGAATTAAGGAGAAACTTCCTAACAGGGAGGACAATTAACCAGTGGAACAGCTTTGCCTTCAGAAATCGTGGGTGCTCCATCACTGGAGGTATTTAAGAGACTAGTCAGTCACTTATCTGAAATTATATAGGTTCTCCTGCTTGAGCAGGGGGCTAGACTAAAAGACCTCCAAGGTCCCTTCCAGCTCATTCATTCTATTAAAAAAAGATTTTTTCAAGGTGTGTTAGATGACACTAAAATAAAAGGTGTGTTTTAGCCCCGAGAAAGTCTTTTACTATCCCTCATCTTAAACAAAAGAATGTCTGCATGAAACTACATGCTAACTCAACCTTCACAAGGTTCAGGAGTGAACCTGGCACCTTTGGTCTGAGCTGACCCTGCACTATAGCCCCTTTTGCTGAACACGGAGCAAGTCAGAATTGTTGCAATCTCTCCTTAATGAAGAAAAGTTCCAAGCCGATAGTGATGGTTCAAGCAGGATTAGTCACTGGGGAAAAACAATCAGCAGTTGGATCGAGGTTGCCTATACAGACTCACCTAGCTGGTCAAGCAGTCAAAATTCTTATTTGGCAAAAAGGATTGGCTTTGTAACCTTGCTCACTCGGGCATAGCTGGCCACGTGTCAGCCGTTTGAATCTCCTGAACTCATTCAGCAAGAATGAAACAGGGGAGTGGAGTTTTTTTTTAACTCTTGATAACAGCAGAAAGAAACGTTATGCTACGTCAGTTAGAAAGCAGACAACAAACACATTTTATTCCTCACATCCCAGGAAATGTCCTATGCATTTACTGTAGATTTGCATTTGACATTAGCCAATGAAGAGAAGAGCAACTAAGTTGATTAATGTCCTGGAGACTAAAACATAGAATAACAGAGTTGGAAGAACTTGATAGAAGTTGATAGAAGCAACTTGATAAAAGTATTCCAATATTTGAGGGGCTACCACAAAGAAGAGCTACCACAAAGGGGAGATCAATCTATTTTCCTAAGCACCAAAAGGCAAGAGGGATGGAAACTAATGAAGGAGACAAGTAACCTGGAATTATGGAGAAACTTCCTAACAGGGAGGACAATTAACCAGTGGAACAGCTTGTCTCCAGAAATAGTGGGTGTCCCATCACTGAATGTTTTTAAGAACAGACTAAACAGCCAATTGTCTGAAAATTGTATAGGTTCTCCTGCTTGAGCAGGGGACTGGACTAGAAGACTTCCAAGGTCCCTTCCAGCTCACTGATTCTATTAAAAAAGAAACTTTCTAATAGTTGACTGGTGGAACAGCTTACCTTCAGAAGTTGTGGGTACTCCAACATTGGGGGTCTTTAAGAAGAGACTGGACAGCCACTTAAGTGGAATGATATAGGGTCTCCTACTTGAACAGGGGGCTGGACTAGAAGACCTCCCAAGTCCCTTCCAGCTCTATTCTGATTGATTAGCTTATTGCTCATGGATCAAGTCTGAGGTACAGGAGAGTCTCCTGTTCAAGCAGACGGCTGGAGTAGAAGACCTCCTGGATCCCTTCCAAAACTCTGTTATTCTGCATTCTGGGAAGTGTCCTCTATTGTAAAGAGATACCTTTTGGTAATCCTCAGGTGGCCCCACCTGGCCAAGTTCACCTGGACTCTGAAGCTAAGCAGGGCTGGCTATTCAAAACTGTAGAAAGAGGTAGGAAGCCACTTATATGAACGTGTTCACTAAGTTAGGGGTCTCCAGCTTTGCTGGCTGAGGAATTCTGGGAGTTGAAGTCCATAGGTCTTAAAGTTGCCAAGGTTGGAGACTCTTGCACTAAGCTATAGGAATTGAGTTTGGCTTCAAAGAAACTTTACTTTTTGATTTCGAGAAAGCAGCCCTATTATCTAAGACAGGGGTTTCCAAATTTGGCAGCTTTAAGATTTTTGGACTTCAACTCCCAAAATTCCTGAGCTAACATGACTGGAGGAGGAATTCTGGGAGTTGAAATCCACAAGTCTTAAAGCTGTCAAGTTTGGAGACCCCTGGTTTAAGCAGTCATAGGGAAGAGCCACGAAAGTGCCACTCAGCTGCAAAATACCATTTACAGTCAGTTGCATGTAAGCTTATCGTGGCTTACATAATCTGTGTGCATCTTGTAATACTCCACTTTGAAGTTCAAAAAAAAATCTCTGCCATCATGAAAGGCACAGAAAACAGTACAACACAGAGGCATTCACATGCTGTGACTTGGGGAAAAAGAATAAAAGAGGGGCTTTTGTTAGCAAAGTCCATTCATGGGACTTCAGGCATATCTGTAGACCCTTATAATTGATTCCAGCTTTTTGCAAATTATCCATGCATTTTTTTTTAAATAATACTACAGAGCTGATTTCCCTTTTGTAAAAAAATACATTTCATTGATTTTACAATTAAAACAGACCAACAACACATACATAAATGTAAGAGAGAAAAAGAAAAGAAGAAAAGAAGAAG
>BHFT01036114.1:0-13841 GCA_004320025.1 Laticauda laticaudata | reverse complement strand
AAGCCATGCCCAGGGTCCTTGCTCACACAGCAAATACTGCTTCAGTTTCCAAACAGCCCTCAACTCTCTCACACACTGACACAATGCTAGCCAGATGAATACTGATGGATACTGGTAGGCAGTGGCACAATTTTCCCCCTTATTTTCCTCCGCAAAAACTAAGCCCAATCACATAGTTTTGTACCAAAGCATAGGAAAAGAACTAGTTTATCTATATACCATTTTGAACTCCAATAAGTAAAGTTAGATAAACTATAACTTACCATTCTCACATGTCATTTCAACAGGAGAACTCTTACAGTGATTTCCTCTTTGGCAAACGTACTTGCCACGTTTACCTTTTTCCAAAATAATTTTAGTGCCATTATCCGTGATACAGGCATCACTTACAGGATTTCCATTCAGAGTCCAGTGAACATTATCATTGAACTGGCCACCTATTTCACAGGACAGGCTGATTTTTCCATTAGCCAGACAATGAATGTGAACAGCTGGAAGCAGATCTAAATGGTGATATATCAACAATCAGAGGGAGACAAGAATTAAATAGGTTATGACGATAATGTTGTGTCAAATATAAAAAATACAATACAATAAAATAAGTAGAAATCTGGTTATGTTCATAGAAAAGTGTATCAGAACTTTGACCTGGGTAGTTTTACAAATAACAAGCTTATATTCCAACAAAAACCTTATCACATTTCATTTTTATATCTAAAAGGTGCTCAGTGACTCGCTAACATGTGGTATATCTTCTGATGTGTGGTATATCTCTATTCAAAATTACTCAACACCAAATTACTATGCTTTTCACAAAACTTCTATCAACTTCTTCCATTAGAAAAATTACAATTGCACACACTACTTGATAAATCCCCATAGATTTTTCCTATTCTCCTGGAAAAAAAAGATTTGTCTTATTCTATGCCTCCTCGAAATAATAACCTATAAAATATTTCTTTCTATATAACTTATTCAGGAAAAAAATGAAGTCTAGGAACTTTATAAAATAAATATGTGATAATAAAATATTTCCAAATATAACATAATATTTAGTTAAATGTGAAATGACACTAGCAATGAAGTATAACGAGAGACATGTAGCTTGCGCGTCTGGGGTAGGAGCGGCCGTCGCGACGATACTGCATGCAATCTTGAGGCGCTGAGATTGAAGCGCCATCTCTTTGCCTTGGTATGGTCAAACGGACTATCAGGCGTCCAAGTAGATGGTGATATGTGACGGGCGTAGTCCCTGTAAGATCCCGGGACTATTACAGCAAAAGTCCGCTGTTGATCCAGGAAGAAGCCTTTTTGCACGTGGCAGAGAGAGCAGCTAACCAGAAGCTGCTGACGTTGGCCGGACACGCGCTGTCCAAACAGAAGAGTTGAAAGAGAGTGTGTTCGGTTTTGGTGAAATTGTATACCTTTATTATATCTCTATATTGATAGACTTAAATAGGATCTTGTAAGAGACCGTATGGGGAAAGAAGAGATTTGGAAAAAGTTTGAGACAGAAGAGTGGAATAAGCGGTTGGTTACGTTTCTAACGAAGTGTGTCAAAAATACATGTGTCAGGGCTTTGTTTTATGTTTCAGCTATTCGCGTATTTCTCATGGCTGGACTTCTCAGTCGTGATTTCTGCATTTGCTATCTGGACTGGTATATTTATCTTTATTTATATTTATTTTTTTCTCTTCTTTTGACTTTTGGAAATATTTTAGGTTAGAGCTCCCTAAAAAAAAAAAAAAAAAAAAAAATTAGGTTTATAGCCTGGGGTTTTTTTTTATTATTTTTAACTTTTATTACGCCGCTCACTTTTGTCGGAAAAGGAGGGGGGAAGAGTGAGAGTAAAGAAACTTTGTAGTAACAATCTTGCCATTATCTAAGGATGACAGTATATGAGGATTAGTGATGTACGCTCGCTGTATGGACGGAAGCTGAGAAAGCTGAGAAAGAAAGCTCTGAAATTTTTTTCCGAGGACATTGACTAAGGCTTGTGATGAGAGATAGAGGGAAGAGACAGACGGAGATGTGTAAAGTGCAGGTGTTTTTCTGGATTTGCTATCGGAAAGCAATGAAGACTTGCTTTGAAAGTTTGGAGAAGTGCCTTTGGGATAATAAAGTATAAAGTGCAGTGTGTCTTTTTTTATTTTCCTGAAGTTGGGTCACGACCCCTCCCTTACCACTGTACTGTTCATTTTTTCTTTTAAACCTTTATGTTTTCATAGTCATATTTTGTCAGATCTTTTGCGCTTTGGTATTTTAAAGGGAACGCGCTCAATTTCTTTCTTTTCTTTCTTCTTTTGGATTTTTTGTGTTGTCGATATGTTTTTCTCTCTAATTTGAAAATTCTCAGTTGGATTAAGGGTTGAAGAACCTGAAGAATTGCATTTATTTTTTTAATGATCTTTTGGTTCTTTTTTGTGTTCTTTTAAAACTTTTTTTATTTCTTACTCACTTCCTTTCTACCATCATTACTGGATTGGATTAAGGTTAAGAAGAACTAGAAGAAGTATTTTTTCTGTTTTTTATTATTATGTATTGGGGTTTTTTCTCTCTAGATTCTCATTTGCATTTGGATTATAATGTGGTGTTTCATAATTGGATTAGGGTTTAGAAGAACCTGAAGATCCCAACTTATTTAAATGATTACGGAAGGTGTGTATAGCTTCTGGTCCTCAACTTGCTACTATTGTCTCCCACCATCTGGAGGAAAAGCGTTAAATTCAGACATGTATCAAAGCCGAAGGAGATACAGATCAAGAAGAGTGACTCGCTGCAGATGCGTTATGCAAGGGAATAATCCGCAATGTCGGTTAAGAGTACTGAGAACATTCAGTGAATACCGCATGAAAATAGGAGAATGGAAAGGATGCTATGTAGCAAAGAACAGAGAAAACTGATGAAAAGGTGGAAAATATTCACAAATGATGGGTGAACGTATGATAGAGAACATTCACCAAAAAATTTAAGAAGAAGATAAACAAAGTAGACAAGAAGATTGGAAGATATCAATATAGATTAGCAGTGGGTTGTAACAAGATAAAAGTGGGATATGAATGGAGAGATGGATCAGCAGATCTAGAGATTCTATCTCAGATTTCAAAACATAGAGGAAGAAAAAGTGATCAAAAATCTAGCTGAGATAATGATTGAAATATTGCTGAGAGCTTTGGAAATTAATAGACAAGGAAGATGATGGGATGGAGTTAGAATGAGGTATAGCCGAGTAATTTTACACAGATATGACGATGAGGAAATTACCTGCTAGCCCAAGACGAGAAGTTCATATCAAGATTTACAAAAAAGCATTAAAACAAAATATTACAAGTAGGCAACAGAGGAGAAAAAGTTGGAAATAGAAAGGCACAAGGAGATTGTGGTTATTAAAGCATCTATCTCAGAAGGTGAGAGAGATGAGAAAAATATCGATTTTTTGACTAAAATGCTATTGAAAAACGAGGTGAGATTATAGAATGGCTAATCCAGGGGTTTTAACGCAGAAGGATTAATGTTTACATGGCAAGAACAGAGATAGTTGGATGACTCATCGAGAAAGCAGATTTTTTATGCAGAATTTTTTGGAAGGAGCGAGAAGGACAGAAAAGAGATCTTTATATTGTAATTCTAAGACGACGACGATGGAGTCTGGAAAAAAGAAGAAGGCACAGTAGGGTGGACGAAGTCGGGTGGAGGACTTAAGAACAAGTCCGTGAACCTAAAGATCTCCGAGAGCTGCCCAAACCGTAAATTTATAAGCATAATTTGGCGAAGAGAAAAAAGACATACATGAATATAAATTGACCTAATTTCAGCTGTTAAAAAAGAAAATTTTTCACAGATTAGAGAAACTAAATTTGATATAATTTGTCTAAGGTAGAGTCATAATTCAAAAAAAAACAATATGAACAATTTGTGTGATACAGCGCGTAAAATAGCGTGATAAGTATATGTGTTTACCTTTTTGACCGCTCGCACAAGTGGTAGGAGAAAGGAGGAAGTGGGTTTTTATATATTTCAAAGAGTACCGCAATGCTGTCAGCAAAAATCTTGATTTTATTGATGATAGAGACAGAAGAGGTATGTAAGTGGTTGATCTATGATTGTGATGACTAGATGAGGAGTGATATGGTTTAGAGAGAGTAATGACAGCTCTTGATGTGCAGTTTTGATACGGGGCGCTCCGAAATGATAAACAAGAAGCCATTTATAAGGGAAAAATTACACATGAAATAATTGAACTGGACTTTGTCATGATAGTTATGCATGGGAGATTTCAATGGAATGGTGACCAAGTAAATGAATATTATAACAACAACATATACAAAAAAGCAAAATATGGAAGGACTCGCCCAAATCCTTTTTTTAAAATATAGTATGAAATAAATTTAAAAGATTATATGGAGAGAAGAAATGGTTAAAACAAAATACACTTTTTTACTCAAATAGACATCTTAACATGGTCGCACGAGAATAGATAATGATGTTTGGACTTCAAACGCATCGATAGGAAGTTGTGTCAGATTATGATGATTTATTAGGCAGATGAAAATAGTAATGTTCGAAGACCACGCTCCGCAAGTACTGTGGCAGTGAGAGCCGCACAATCCCAATGACAATTAATGGAAAAGGAGAAACAAGGAGTAATTAGGAGATGTGACATATAATAGATAAATATATTCTAACGGAGAAACGGATTTTTATTCCTACGAGGGGTGTAAGGTGGAGAAAGAATTGGAATTAAAAAAGAAGATACTTCATGCAGGAATATATGGGAACAAATGAAGGCATATGCTAGAGACTTGATAATAGACTACACAAGAAAAAGAGAACATTGGGAAAGGGCAGAGCCACGGAAGCTTTAGAAGATGACAGTACAAAAGACTCAAAAAGAACTACAGAAAATGCACATGAAAAAAGACTTAAGTGAAAAATGGACGCAATTGAATCATAAAATGAGTTTAAATAGAGAAAGAAGAATTAGCACAGAAAATTAGCAAATGCTAACGCAGAATTATTTTGAAGGATGCAAACAAACAGGTAGATGGTTAGCATCAAACTGAGAAAGGAAAGGAATCAAGGAAAATACCGCATTAATAGAGGTGATCAGGTCAAGTTTGCCACGGCAATAAAGAGAAGAAAGAATTTGCGAGGCTTTTATGGGAATTATATGAGCGAAGAGAATTTTGATGAGGAAGAGTTAAACAGTATTTACAGAATGCTGAATCTACCTAAGAATACTTCAAGAGACGTGCAAAAATGTGTTAGAGAAGCATATAACTATGATGGAGTTGAACCGAACACTTAGAAAACAAAATAATGGAAAGGCAGCCAGGCGAGCGAGATGGATTCTCGCGGCAGATTTATAAAACATTACAATAATCTTCTGAACCCTTCATTGCTAGACAGTCGATGAATAGAAGTTATGACTGAAGAAAGAAGATACCGTAAAACTGGTCAGAAGCCCTAACAGTTACACTTAGTATCCAAATAAGAAGACTGATCGCAATTACAGATGTTACGAGAGAGATATAGACTGATGTATGACTGTTTTATGTAAATGCAGATTCAAGTAAAAGAATGCATCGTCGTTGCTTCAAGATATTGGGCAGAGAGAACTTCAAAAATTTAATAGTTTTATTCATTCTGACAACAATGGAGTTTCATGCCACAGGAGACAAGATTAGAGAGGAGTAAGATAGTGAGAGAGATAATTGTAGGAACACGTGTTCGGCAATAAGATAGGGAGGTCTTCCCGGAGGGAGCCACCCCGAAATACAAATGGTTTCGAGATTACTTGAATGTGGTAGATTGGCATATCGAGATACGGAGCGATTGTGTAATATGAAAGCGCTGGGAGATTCGATGCTCTATTAATTTGGGAAGTACGCACAAGAGAGTGGCTCGTATGTGCCAAAAGAAATTTAATTCACACACGACACTAGCACATATATTCCAGCATATGTGCGGCAAAATCGGGCGGATAATATATAGAACGGTGCATATTTTGTAGCGTTTGCGCATACTTATAAGCAGAACTGGATGTGAAAGAGTACATGAAAAGAGGGAGATTAAAGACTCGTATCATGAGTGAAGATAACGGTGTACGTAGGCAAAGAGTGTTTAGCCAAACTTCACTTGACTTAGTTGAGTACTATATCGACTTTAATCTGGAAGTGTTCACAAGCTAAGAACATTACAGCATGAAAAAGAGTAAATAAAAGAGAATGAAATAAAAATGAGAAGAATTTAAATTGCAAGACATATTCATGCGGATGTATTGTTGCCTAGGTGAGTATTTTGGAGGAATCCACTGACTAGACAACAGCTATTCGCTCAAAACTATTGGAGAAGAGATAAAGTGGGCACGGCCTGAAAGATAAACAAGACAAGGACAAAAGATGTTGACAAGAATAATGTTACTAAGACAAAAAGAAAATTGGCAGATGTATTGAAAATTCCAGTCACGAATACGGTTCAAGTACTTTGGGGATCTTTGACAGCAAGAATGATTAGTAATTAAAAGAGAACATTCACATTAAACTTAAACAACAGATAGCACTGAAGACTATGATGAAAATGGGAGAAAGCCTACATTGTCAATAATCGTAGGTAGGAGAATTTTCAGAACATTCAAAGAATGAATAGCTTTTTATCACACAGAATTCTAGCGCTATTTGAATTTGAAACAATACCAATTGGCTTGGAAAAGGACTACTTTGAATAGAGGTGTTTCTAAACAAATTGGTGTGGGAATTCTATATTGCAAGGTAGAAAGCGAGAAGTGAAAGTTAAAAAATGCTACAAGATGCTGAGAATTAGAGGAGATTTAGGTTGCAAACTGTGGGCGTTGTACTACGCACGGAAGCGACAAACTTGACATGCGGCAAGGAGGAAGATGATCAGGCACATTTAAGAAAATACTAGATTGCTTGATATAAGATAAGAAGGACAACGATTATGTTGATTGGGTCGCGTGGCTAATGCGGCTTTTATGGTATAAGGGAACTAAAATACAGGTTTATCTAGACGAAAACATCATATAACAGAGGAGTCTCTGTGGTTAAATTGGGAGAAGATTAAAAGACAATGTTATTTGAAATTCCAGTCTGGTTATCGACTATTGAAGCATTTCTATCCTAATAACATATAAGAAGGAACAAACAGTTAGATATGGGGAATTCTTTGAATGAAAAGGGTGAACTTAAATGGATGCAAAAACTAGATGGAACAAGGTATAAGGTGAATTTGGTTTTCTTATGCGCAAATACATTCAGTATGAAAAAGACTTTAAAACCGGGAGAAGGTTTTCTCATAGAATTAAATTGACTAGATTAGATAAGATGTTTGACAGGGTAGCTATGGGGGTACTTGGGGGAAGAATTTTGAGTATAGGATTGATCTAGAGTAAATGGCAGGAAAAAGTGGTCTCAGCTTTAATAAAGATATACAATGTTAAAGCAGATTTTGAATGAAATTTGTATAATAGAATGGTTTTATCAGGTTGGCATTTTTCTCCGAAGCAGACGAAATAGCTAAGAGAGTGTCTTCAACTTAGAAGAGTAAATCCCCGAAACAGTGTTGGAGAATGTCACTATGCCAAATACATTGGTCATATTCACACAGTATGGATCTAGCAAAATATATGGTCGGGTATGCCGCGTTGTGGCAGGAGATGGCACGTATAATTGCTGTATATAGGAGTCTGATGAGATCGAAAAGTGCATCAGAGCGAATATTGGTAGAACCAACCGAACAGGAGGCTGTAAAGAGGCTTATGGAAGACAAGTTGAGTGTTTTTAGAGTGTTGTGGTTTGGTTTTTGTTTGTCTTCAATATCAACGTTAAAAACTTACAAAAAACAAAAGAAACCGCCGAATGTAGCCTGAAATTAGATGGCACTGTGCCACTTTGCAAAGTGTATGACTGCACTGATATGGTTGATAATGCTGAGCCAAATTACCTCTCAATATTTTGAGGGCTATACCAGTGTCTCTGCAGTCACCGTCTCACAGGATGGTTGACTGCAACATTGCAGCAGAGCTGTGGGATCATGTGCATTCGCCACTTTCCGATTTTTCAGCTGCCTTTTCAACAACGCAAATTGTCAATGTGGGGAGCTGGTAGGAAGTCAGAAGTGTTGGTGGCTACATTTAAATAGCTATGGGGTCTTTGCACAACAAGAATGAACCCGATGCTGGCATATCCCAGAACGCGCACATCTCAGCCATAGTTGCTTAGGATGGAAATTCAAAATCAATTGCATTATAAGAATTAGTGACAGGTTGAAAGCATTCAGTCAATGGCAAAATAATCACAAAATGGAATTTGAGTTTTTTAAAGAATATTCATAATCTGTGAACATTCTTGAACTGGCGCACTTATGCTCATAAATATTAAGCTCTGAAAAAGAATGGTATAAGAAGTTCCATCTCGACAAGTGAAACAGTATCGCTGTAGTCATGGACGGTTCTTGTATCAGGTCTCTGACGAAATTCAGAACAATTTTGCAGATTTTTAAATGTTGTGAGTTGTGATAATAAGGAGTTTCTAGTATGATGAGAATTTTCCCATCACTCGATCCTGGCTCACAGTTTGAAGCCCCCCCGATGTATGGGTGCTTAAAACACAGTTGATAGGATCATGATTCTTTAACCGTTAGTGAGCAATGTTGCAGTGATCCGTTCGTCGACCTAGGCGTCGAAAACTATAGTAATAAACTGAGTATGAGTCAGTACTGAGGAGGTGAAAAAGAGTTTGAAATGGGAGATGGGAATGAGAAGGTGTGTGGAACGTGGGTTTTTTATAGCTGTTCCGCATGGTTGGCCAGACTTTTTGTGGAGGAGGATTAATGCAGAGTATTGATCAACGTAGAGGATGAACTTGTTGTAGAAATATGTTTGTGTACTGGAAGAGCTTGTATGGACATGAGGCTAAGTTCTTGGCGATTGCTGGATCTCGGGTGAGGCTCTAGATGCGATTCATCGATAACTGAGGCTGCAACCTCTGTTCTTGCATTCTCTGACTTGTCAGCCAGGCTATTTTTGGAATGCACGGAGTTAGCAGTTCCTTTCAAAAAAGAACGCAACAGCCGGCATGGCTTTAGAAATAGCCTCTGACAGGACAGGTCAAAGAAAGAAGGAAGTTTTGTGGATGCCTTCTGGTGTGTCTTCCTCTCCTTCCTGCTGTGACTATAATACGAAGAGGTCAAACAGACATAAAGGTAGAGCATGATCCATGAAGCAGGAAGGGAAAAAACATCATAATGGAGAGGAACTTCGGGTTCTTGACGCCAGATGGGAAATGTGGGCAAGGTGGCAAGGCAAATGACTTTTCTGCAAGCATTTCCATTCATGACCAGTTTAAGAAATTATGCAGGTTAAATTGGCAAAGACACACAGGAAAATATAAATATAGTAAAAGCATGGCACAGGAAACCGTTGTCACAGAAGTAATACAAAACGAAAGCATCATTCGTGATAGTAGATAGATACTTGCTAGCTTTCTGTTTACACTGATTTGTTGCCCAACTCAGGTTGTAAGAACTTTCTCAAAAGCGAAGACAGGCAAGCTAAATCTTATGTATATAAGAAGCCTGGGCAGGGCATTTAGCATTATGTGAGGTGGAACTGGTTTCAGAAGACAGATGACTCCGCAGTATTCATCTGTACATTAAAGCCCACAGTGACATAGGGCAATGCCAGCAAGCGGCGAAGCGAAAAGGTTGGGTGACTGCAGCAGCTTGAAGTGGCAAGAGAGGCGTGTGGAAGCAAGATCACCTCACTCTTCATCTACCACATATTCAGTGAGCGTACTGGATTTGTACAGGGGCAGAAATTGTTTCAGGATCAGAAAGAAATCCATAATAAAGAAAGCTAAAGATGGAATTTAACTGCATCGATGAATGGACCTAAATGAAATAGAGGCAACATTAATGTAGGAAGTATTAATAATGTTAGTAGAAAAAATGGATAAAAATACTTATTGCAGATTAGGGTAGAACATACAGAAAATGAGACCTAGTACTTGTCAATAATATAATTAATACAAAGGTTATGGCCCGGGATATATTTTTAACGCTCGATAAGCAGGACAGAAGAGGAAGGTGTTTTGAATAAAAGCTCGCTCTTTATCACAGCCTGTTTCCGTATGCCTGAGGGATGTTGGTTCAAATAAGACTTCTTTGTATCACTTGTTCATACTTCTTGACAAAAGGTCGTTTGTAGCAGGGTTAATTTTTTTAGGTAAATAGATAGGCTTTGTTCTATATCTATTCCGCTGAAAGAAAAAAAAACAGAAAACATTAAAAAATAAAATGTGGAAGTTGGGTTAGGAGAAAGGAGGACTCAATTTTTATGGGGGTAGATGGAATTCAATTTTGAAATTAAAGAAAGAAGCATCATTATTGGTTTAATAATCCAGAGCAGGAGGCTGGACTATGCTTCAGAAAGTTGAGAGAAAGTAGTGGCGCTCATAAATTCGACAGTGAGTAACAGGAGATGTTCCAATTGTTATATTATGTATTATTTGTATATTATTTTATTCTATTCATTCATGTCATTCATTCAGTTCATTCATGTTCATGTGCCCCTGCTGGTACTCACCTGTCAAATGAAATCTGTTTTTTTGTTGTACGGTGTACGCGATGACTAAGAGTGAACTTTCTGTATGTCCTATATGTGATAGTAGGGCAGGCTGACTTACAGAAATGAAGAAGCTAGCCATAATCCTAGATGAGCTACTATATACTTGTTTTAAGTATGTCTGAGTCCAAGAAGAAGTGCGTATTTTCATGGTCATGGGTCAGTTAGAAAGCGCGCGAGTTAGATTAGTTGAAAATGTCAGTAATACTTCAAGTCATGTATTCTAGGTGATGTCTATTATGGCATCTGGTAGGTGGACATAGAGATGTTGAGTGTTGTGTGACTGGATGATCATATAAGTGTGCACCGTGGAGGTGAGATGGAGTGAGGATGTTCAGTTCGCGATCTCCATAAATATGGTTAGCAGCGTTCTTGTTGCTACTGGCCATTTCAGCTCCATGTGTTAAACGTCAGATTTCATTTAACTGAAGACTACGGTGCTTAAGCGATTAGATGCTTGACTGAAGTAAACAAATTTCGAAGACATGCAATACATAGTAATGATCGTTAGGACTGTAGCACATGAATAGTACTCGCGTTTATACTTTTGCCATTTGTTGAACAGCAGCAGCTCCAAAGATGAGAAGGTACTTGCCGACAGATAGTAACACGGGTCGAGCGGCTGAGATGATTCGAGAGCGTAGAAGAGGATTGTAAGAAGCGCAGAAATCAAATCTGTGGTAGGAGGCAGAATTTAAGCAGATGGAATTTGAGTTAGCAGGAGGATAGTCGAGCAATTCATAGTTCATTGGAATATAGCAAAAGAGAAGGAAGTGCTACATTTCCAAGTGCACTTTCTTATCATAACGTAGTATGCGCAGTTCTGATAAACTATATACGTTTTGTTCGCAGGGGTGTACAGCAAAATTGTGTGTCTCCTTCTGGTTGATGAGTACTTCTTTTTCTGTGATACTTGTATTTTCTGAGATATTAATTCGTGAGAGATAAATTATATGGCAAGAGGGGAGAATCTTGGCCTATTAAGTAAAAAACAAAGCCAAACCAATCATTATGTGAATCTATAATGGTATAAGTATAAGTATAGTATTATGGAGTCTTTATATTGTATATGGGTTTATGCCGTAGATGAATGAGTTAAAGAACAGAGAAAAGCATCTTGGTATAGGAGACAAGGTATATATGACGTGACACTCGGAAAGAGTGTATTGATCTTGGGCAATGAAATATGAACAGGCAAGAAAATAGCAATAGCAATAGCACTATCTAGTTTTATACTAAGCCATTTATAGGTGCTTGGTCAACAGCGCCTGCTCGTAGCGGGTCTGTTTACGTTGAATCCGAGCAATATTGCGCCCAACATTTGGGTCCTTAGTTTTATGGCATCCTGCAGGAAGGAAGGCTAGTCTACGCATCCACAACATTAAAAAGTAGTGGATATAATAGTAGAATGGTTGTAAGTGATTAGAATAATGACAATATAGGAGAGAAGTAATAAATTACAAAAAAAGATTGATCCTAATAAGCCAGTGCACAGATAATAATATAATTATTGAATTCAGGCAGTCCTAACAACATAATGTATGGTTTAAATATGATTGATTGGTTGCGGTGTGGTTTACCTATACTTATTTATTTGTATCCCACCTTTGATTTTTTTATAAATAAGCACAAAGCAGAAAAATTCCAATGATGCGCCTTCCTCTTGACCTATTTTCCCCATAACAAAACCCAGTGAGCGTAGGTTGGATTGAGAACGGAGAATTCGGCCCAGAATAACCTCAGAGCTGGCTTTTGATGGTTTGAAGTAGGGACTATGGGAAACTTGTATAGTACTGCTGCTGATTCGCCTAGTGTTGGTATCCAGTCTTAACCACTATTAATTAGTTCTCACTATATCGCTGCATTTTTGGAAAAAAGATTTTTTGCACATGCAGCTCATTTTCATTGCTTGAAATGATCAAGAATGCGTGAACATTATTTCAACAATTCTCATGTTTGGATCTTAGAACAGCAACTGCGCTCGTAAGCCTCATGGGACTGAGAGGTCAGTGTAGAAGAGGCATCTGGAAGCTGAAACTTGGTTGCAGAGTGTAGTGGTGCAGAAGTTATTTCTCTTGGGTCCCCAGTGGTGGCTGATAGGGATCGTATGATTATAGAGCTCGTCATTGACTTGATGTATTACTTTTAAAGGCCCTGCATCACATGAGTCCAGCTTGCTTAAGAACTGTGTGAGCCGAATGGGATTTGAACCCCAGCACATAGCTGAAGAGGGGGTGCTGTTGGGAATTTTTGGGGGGTGCAAGAAGAGAGCACATGTTCTTTGCCGTCTGTTGGGAGACAGTTTAGGCTTCAATAGCAGGTGAAGATTGGCTCATAATTCTTGGATTCTGGACGCATCATAAGAATTCTGAAGAGCCTACGAAGTCTGCTAGGGCTGTGCAAATCGGTCTGGGAGACGGCCGCAAGAGGAGATGTATCAAGACTGGAGAGTAGTGGATTGATTTAGAAAGATCCAACGCACCAGCGCTGCTGGATCCTCAATACATGCGGCTGAACTGCTCTTCTATACATGTTATGGTGGTAATCTCCGTGTTAGCTTTGGGAATTGGTAATATGTATTTTTATTGATGTCTTGTATCTTCTTAGAAAGTGCTATAGTATCTTGATTAAGGATTTTATTTAGCATTGTTAAATAATTGTAATACCACCGCCAGATCTACACTTAAGGAATCAGAGATAGTCGGGGGTGGGGGACAAACAAGAATTTCATAAAATAAATTAAATTCCAACCTTTGTTTGAAACCTTGTACTTTCAGGAGAAGTACATAGAAGATATCTGGCAGACAGACAGGTGAAGATGTAAATGAAAGAAAGGAGTAAAGCGTATGCAGAAACGAGAAGAATTGGTATTTATGGTAAATTAAGTATTGTATTAATGACTGTAGAACCTCAACATCAGATCCCTTCCTGTTTTTTGTGCACTTCCGCCACAATAGATCCTGAGCGGTGAAGATGGTACCATCAGGTGTACATGAAGGGGCAAGAGTAACTAGAAAGCAGCACACAACACTAGTAAGCATTATGTAATATGAACTATATACATGTCGTATTTGTGGAAATCGTATTCTCTAAGGCAGAATATTGTAGTGAAACATACTCAGTACATAATTGCGTCAGCAGAAGCATCTTAGTCAAGTCAACCGAGGCTATTCACGGAACAAGCTGAATGATAAGTATC
>BHFT01036112.1:0-20012 GCA_004320025.1 Laticauda laticaudata | reverse complement strand
ACCAACAGATGGCAAGTGTTTCTCTCCGTTTTACATCCTCTTTCCATCCATTGGTGCTGTGTGACAGGGGCTTAAACAGCAAGTTCTCACCCAGACCACTCTTTTTCAGCAGCCCCAGAAAATACAGGCACTGTTGGGCCTTCTTTGCAGTTGCCATTGTGTGGACCAACCAAGTAAATTGTTGGAAATATGAGTTCCTATAAATTTAAAACTATGAACTCTTTCCACAAATTTTCCATTGATATATAGTGGAAGAGGCTCTGCTTTGAAATTTTAATGGCTTCGCTAAGGAAATGGATATATATCGGTGGTATATTATCAGTTCATCTGGGTTTGGGCAAAACAGTGGTAAAAAAAGCTGATTGGCACTACAGGCCTCAGCTGGTGTTTGGAAAGCTGTGTGCATGCAATCACCAAACCGGTAGCGGAACAGGTAGGATCCCACTGCTGGTACATATAATACACAGTTGGATGGAAGAAATGATATTCTAGAAAATAGAAAGAAAACAATTTTGAAAGATTTCATTTTGAAAACAACTGGACTACGAAAAAAAAATCAACCCTAATGCAAAGTTTTTGATTCAGGAAACAAATCAAATCACAGATATGTAACAGAAAGTCCTTCTTTTAGCACTAGTACTGTTGAAAGTATTGTTCATGAAGTTATTGTGTCCTATTTTATATTATATTCTTTAAGGTGGAATAGGCTTGTAAGAGAGTGAGAAGACAAATCAAGAGGCAAGAAAACTATGAAGATAAATCAAAGGACTCAGAAATGTTTAGTCTTTGGAATACACACACACGCACACTCTGACTGGATGTTAGGAAAACTTCCTAACAGAGATAGTTAAGCTATCTTCTTTGGGTTGATTAAAATTAACTGGGACACCCATTTGTTACAGATGTCTGCATGGAAGAGCATTTTGATCATTCTAAATAGGCCCTATAACTATGTAATTTTATGAGCATAATGAACTGGTTCTGCTATGTCTTCTCCATTATGAGCACAAAGAAAAGAATCTAAACAAATATAGGTGAATTAAGTACAATGAAAAACATAATTCATTTAAGCAATTTTTTTAAAAAAATACTGCTTTGAAACTAAAGTAAAACATTTATTTCTTCATTTTACTTATTCTTTCATTCTAGCTATATAAACTACATTAATTTTAATATGTATTATTTCTGCCACAGATTTAACACAGATAACTAATATTTCAAACTCAAGTGTTTTAAACAATAGCAACATCCATTTTTTTTACAATTATGTTACAAAATATTACAGTAAAAGCATGTAGATGCTGATCCTGAAAATATTAATATAACTTTAAGAATGTGAACACTCCTATTAAAAGCAGAAATGAGATATGGACAAAACAGTTGTTACTGCTTTCTACTCTGCAAAAATAAGTTATTCCTTTCGAATAGAAAAATAATGTGAACTTCAAAATCAACAGGCAGACTTAACAGTGTACTCCATACATACCTTTGCTATTAGATCAAATGGCTGTAATCAGTGGTGGGATTCAATTTTTTTACTACCAGTTCTGTGGGTGTGGCTTGGTGGGCATGGCAGGGGAAGGATACTGTAAAATGTCCTGTCAGAGGTGGTGTTCGCCAGTTCTCTGAACTACTCAAAATTTCTACTAGTTCTCCAGAACTGGTCAGATAATGCTGAAAACACCTCTGGCTGTAATATGTTTTTCATAAAAAGCAATTGATTAATTAGGGATTAGAAGAAAGAAGGGGTTCCATTTCTATGAAACTTAAAGCAAAATATTATTCAAGGTCAGCAAGTAAAGTAAATGGTGTTTCTGGAAAATGCAGCAGAATGATTCTATCATTTCACATGACCCAATCAACAAGACTTCTCTACATGTGTTATTTAAAGCATATCATTTTCACTTGAATGTTTCATATGATAGGTTGTGCTGCTTCTGATGTGTAAAAAATATGGTCAAGCTATGGTATATCATCTCCAATGTACAAAGCTAAAACTGAGGCAGACCACTGCCATTCCACCCGCCCACAATAATCACACACACACACACAAACTCAGAGAGAGAAAGAGAGAGAGAGAGAGATGTTTCCATGTTTTTCTTTTTTCATTGCTGAATCTAATGCTTTGTTATTAGACTGCTTTAGCTGTTTTTTATTTATTTGGTCAATTGTGACATTTCTTCTATATAGAGCTTCAGCAGCTATATTCTACATAAGAAAAAAGAAATAATGTTAGTTTTTGTTTGCACTTTTTTTACAATGTCAGATTTCATTAATATCAAAGCAGTGTTTTGTGTGTGGGGGTGTTTATGTACCTTTTCATTTTTCCTTCGTGCAAAATGTATGATGAAGCAGATTAAATTGAGTGACTAAAGAATTTGGCAATATTTCTTTAGGAAGTACCAGTAGCATGATGAAACAAGTCCTGGAAAAGTAAAGGGGGGAAAAACTTAATAATGGATTCATATAAGCTGCACTGAACTTTCCATGCCTATGCTTAGCCACCAAGTCATCTTGGTGCCATGTATTTTCTATTTCAGCAGAACATACTACAGGTGACTTTGCAGATTATCCATCACAGTGTAATAATTATTCTAAATTTGTTCTCCTGTTCTCCTTTGTGGTTAAAAATATAGTATCTTTCTATCCACTAAATGCAATCAAACAACAATGAAAGCAAGGCTAAGCAGGCTGGGAAAATGTGTCAAGTGTAGGGTATCATCTCCTTTGACAAGAAGTATTTATTGTTGCAAAATAGACAGAAATTGTAAAGATATATGTGCAAAATGGGAAGAGCTTAGTAATTGTAACTTGTCACAAATTACATCTGTTTGAATTCAGAAGAGCTAACATGACAACAGAGGAAGCAATAGACTAGCCTTTTTCTGTCTTTCTCTTGATATCAAAACTTTAAAAATTCAATAATTTATTGATCTATTTGCATGCTGAAATAAATTTATTTACCATTTTTATGGTGATACATTCACTTATTCTGACTTCCTTAAATTAAACCTTGCTTTAATTCCATCTAAAAAATATTGGTTTATCATAAAAATATAATACCATTTCATGAGGTCAACTGTTCAACCCAACAATACAATTTTGTATTATAACATGAAACTCTCATTTAAAACAATAATATAGGATAGTTACCTCTGGTTAGAAAAACAGCATTCCTTAAAAGATAATTGTAATCTATTATTTATTCTGTCACTTGTCAGTTTTAAAACACTATAAATTTATAATTATTTATTGTTTTATTGATATCTTTACTTAATTTCATTCCTAGGTCTACTTGAAAATGAGGCCTATGGAAATGAATCAAATAAATAAAGAAAGAATATAAAGAATATAAAGAATAGTGAGTTAAGTACATGTCCTAATGAACAAGTTACTTTTAATTCAGTTCTTTATATTCATTTTATAATCTTGCTTCCTGAATTCCTTAGAAAAAGCTCATTTATTGTTAACCTTTTATTAATCAGTGCAATAAATCAAAACTAGCAATTTATTTCTGTGTTATTTTCATGTATGATCAACATAAGGCTTTATGATCTCATCATCATTGAAAAGAATGAGTAAAAATGCTAATTTCACTTTGTAGAATAATTGCTCCATTAAAAGGCATGTAAACAATCCACTGATGTTCAGATTGTCAGAACAGAGCAGTCAAGATAGAAAAAATATATATTCAGTGAAAATCAAGTGCAAAATCTTCAATTATACTTATTATATAAGCTTTCTATGCCAAAAGAATTGCATGAAATCTATGCAAGTCTTGCACCTGGAACAGAACTTAATGAGTATCAGATTCTAACAAGAATGATTAGACTATGGAGCAAACATGACTTCATATTGATAATGGGGAAAAAATAACTGATGACCATTGTGACATCTGGTGTGACCTCCTCATTAAAAATCTACTGGAAAGTGTGTTCAGTGTAGGTTGCTAATATTCTGGAAGCTCTTTCCATTCAAATGGAATTGCCCTATGATATTGATGTATCATTAAAACTTTGAAATAAATAGAAGGGAATCATTGTGACATTAGTAACTAAGCAATATTACATTGACATATTTCTGCAAAGGGGTAAAGTATAGTTTAACAGCAATATTTGACTGCTTATTTATTTATTGTCAACAGGTTAGGATTACAACTACTACCATTTAGTTATTAAAAGTAATTTCAATAAGTGAATTCTGACTTAAGGGAAAAATACCTCTCTTAAGATCAGCTATGTTTCATTATAAGCTTTCCATGTGACTCACTTAAATTCTGCTCACTTAACTATTCACAATAACTATTTTGTTGTCATATTGTGTGCTTAACCCCAGTATTTTCCTTCTATATCATCTTTTCTAAACCATATCCCAAATATCTATTGTATAATTATGTCAGATGCATACATTTACAGTATGCTTAATGAAAAAAAAACCACTGAAGCAGTTAGTAATTTGTGAGGTTGCTATAAATGTGTATGTGTGTATGCTTCTGTTAGTGGTAGTCAATTCATAGTCAATAGGTAAAGCAGCCCAGACTAAAAATTATAATAGTACAGCTCCAAATCAGTGCCATCCTTGTCATTGGAGGTAGAACATGGTGACTACTGAATAACTTGCCCACAATAAAACTTTGATTTTGTTTAATTTAATTTTATAGTTTTGTTCATATTACTATTATCTGACAACTGGCTTCCTCCCTAGTTTACTAAGGACCAAAGATAAGCCAGCATAGAACTCACTGAGGACCAATTGTGATTAAAGTAATCTTTGAAATGCAAATATTCTACACTCTATGCCACTTATATCTTTATGAATTTGTCTACAGTACTCTCAAAGCAGAGTTCAAGTGTATTATGCCAAAATATTTGTGCTTAAGATAATTTAAACCAAGAAGAAACAAATTTTTCATGTATTTAAATATATTTTATAAACAAACATATGTTTGTTTACTCATACGTATTTAATGTACCTACCCCCTCCCCAATATATGAAAATGTTTAAAGAAAGTGATAAAAAGAGATTGCTCTTATCCTCCATTGGACAAATAGATTAAAGAGGGTGGAGGAATTCCAATGAATTTCTGAGAAAATGTCAATATTTGAATGCCACATTCTATTTTCTTATATTTTACAAAGATAATGGTATCTGTGCTGATTCTCACAAGTGCTAGATTTCACACTTTGTTCAGCCATGTACCTTTTCTTTTTATTTTGATATGTCCGTTACTTTCTCAAGAAAAAAAATGTCTGTTTTGACCTGGCCTTGTCTTCTAGCCAGTTTTTCATTACCACTTCCAAAAGGTGTAATATGTTGGTTGCATTCTGCATTTCTCTGCTCTTTTAAAGTATTGTTTTGATGTGCTAGGAGTAGAAGAAGGCATTGGAACAAAGTAAAACAGGTTCTTGGGACTGCATGCAGATTTTAGGCAAATTTCAAATTCTGTATGCAAGAGAGCCATTAGAATAATGGTACTGTATCTACTCATAGCCTGTGTGAGAGGAAGAGAGAGAGAAAGGGGATGGGAGAGAATCAGTGCCTTTACCCACTTTTTTTTTCTTTACCCAATCTGTGCTTCAACTACAAAATATTATTCTGAAGTAATTTTATTATTTTTTTCATTTAGAATTAGAATTCTTTTATTAGCCAAGTGTGATTGGACACACAAGGAATTTGTCTTGGTGCAAATGCTCTCATATATGAAAGAAAAGATACATTGCATATTCAAGGTTTCATTAATCAATTTTGATGTAAAAAAAAATGGGAGGATGAGCTTATAGTATCTTGGAAAATGCATAAGTAAACTCCACACTTTGCTGAATAATAAGTTCATTACAGTGGGGTTTCTGTAAATTGCTTGAACTACGTCCCCACTGTTTTCCTAATGAATGGATTGACAGCTTACTTACAAGAGATAATACAATGTTAACCTATTCTTCATCTATCATACCTTTCACCATTTTGGGGCACTCTCATTGAGGACTCAATATGTTTGATCTAGTTTGCATTTGTTTTGTGCTTCTTGTCATTTTCCCAAAGGTTCTTCCATAGTTTCAGAGCTTTTTCTTTATCAGGCTTTTTATTTGTTGTTACCCCATCTTCCCTTTCCATGTTCTTATAAAACTTCCAGGTTCTTATAAAAATTTGCTCTGAACTGTGAGTTTTGTTGAAACTGGATTAATTGATTTTCATGTCTCTTAGTCCTTTCAGGAATGGCAACAACCCTCTGCTTCAGCTCTTCAATTACTACAGCAACCTCCTTATTCTCCAAATCGTATCTTACTGTCAAGTTGCTTTTGATCTACTTGTTCGTTAGCTGGCCTTGGCTTAGGTTCCTCAGGTGGCTCAAGTCTCCATGAAGTTTCTTAATTTCCAATTCCAACCAAATTTTCCACTTTGGCTTCCCTTTCTTGCCTCTTTGGTTCTTTTGTATTTTCAAACACAATTCTTTTATGGTTATGTAGGCTGCTGCATACATCAGCTGATTTGTTTCAGCTAATGTAGTAGTTGGGATGGTTTACACAGCTCCATTGACTTTTTCAAGTGCATTTGCTAGTGCTTTCTGATTAACTTGGTTCAATTTTGGCAAGTGTGTTCTTTCAGTGTCTTCCATTTGATCCTTTATTTTTTCAGTTAATTTATCTTTCTCTGCTGGTGCTTCTTGATCTTCACTTTTTTCTTGTTCTTTATCTTCACCAATTTCTGCAACTTCTTCCCTGCTTTCTTCTGCAGGTTGTTCTTGAGTCTGCAATTCCTCATATCATCAGTCTTCTTTGTTGGTATGCTCAGGCCATTAGTTGCTTTCTTTTCAATTTCTCTTAATTCTGTTGCAGTGGAAATAATGTGGCTCAGAATCATACATCGTTGGTCTATTAACCTTTGTTCACTGATGTCACAGTTTTCAATTTTCCTTCCAGATCTGATACATTCATTTTTCTTCAAATCCACATCTTGCTGGTTTAGATTGGTAGTAAGCTTCCATAATCAAGATATTTTCTTCCCTGGTCCAGGTTTTTGCTTTTTTCTTCCAGCAGCTCATCAGCTCCATACCCTGGTTGCCTAGCAGAGGGAGCTGAGCCCTGTAACTCATTTTGCAAAGAATACCCATGGGCCATAGCATCCAATGGAACCCTTGTTAATCCAGGCGATAATTCATCCGGCATAAATTTCATTTTTCTTTTATTTACCATGTTGAAATGGGTTGTGGAGCAAATTTTGTCTGGCCCTTCACCTAAGACCTGTCTGATTTGGTTGTACCTGTTCAGCATCGCCCTTAGGAACACTAGGACATGCAATCCCCTCCACCATGTCAAGGTAAGGCTCCTCGGAAGGATGATAATGATGATAATGATTGTTGTTGTTGTTGTTGTTATTATTATTATTATTATTATTATTATTATTATTATTATTGATGGTGAAGATTTTGTGGGATTTTCTAATATAGACGGATTGCCATTTGGAACACATGTCATATATTATGGTTGTCGAGGGCCAAAACATTCAATTTATTGATATCGCTGTACCATGAGATGCCAGAGTCGAAGAAAATGAACTGGAAAAAATCACAAAATATCATGATCTGGCCATCGAAACTACATGGTTATGGATGAAAGATGTAACAGTGATACCCACTGTCATCGGGCACTTGGCACCATGTCCAAGAATTTTACAAAACATATCAACAAATTGCAGCTTCCTGCAATAATACCAGCAGAACTGCAAAAACCTGCTACTCGGAACATCATATATTTTAAGAAGATATTTGGTTGATACCTAGGACGCTGGCAGCAACCCATATCAACCATTAGCACCAGTCATTTGTATTTGTGATACATTTTTAAATGTTCAGTTGACTGAGTTTCATGTTTAATGAATAAAAGAGATGATAATATTTAAATGTAATAATAAAATATGATAATCATTGCACAGTAAGCGAGATGTTCAGACTGGGTTTGGCATTTTTGTGTGCCTATCGTGTCCTTACCAAGAACCTGAGACAGGCAGATTTGGATGTTTGATGGTGTTACAGATATTGTTGCAGGATGGAAGGTGTTCCAAATAAAGCTGCCTTCTGAAGTTGACTGATGGCAAATTTGTCAATGCCTATATTGGTATTCAAGTGGTGCTCCAGTTGTTTGGAATTTCATCCAAGGCACCTATTGCTAGTGGTACTATGCTTGGTAATATAGTACTATGGTACTATACTTTGCTTGCCTTTGCCACAGTCATTCTATTTCTATTTGTAGGTCTTTGTATTTTGTTATCTTCTTCAATTCTTTTTCTTCTGTTCTGCTGTCTCCAGGCACTGCTATATCCATTATCCAGACTTTTTTGTCTTCTTATCCACAATTTTTATGTCTGTGGTGTTATGTGGCAGATGCCTGTCAGTTTGAATTCTAAAGTCCCAGAGCAATTGCTTCATTTTCTATGACTTTCTCTATTTTATGGTTCGACTAGTTCTTGCTTTCAGGCAAATGATATTTCTTGCAGATCTTCCAGTGCACCATTGCTGCTAGCTACTTTGTCATGCTTGTAGTCGATCTTCTTGCAGCAGCTTACCAGGTGATTCACTGTTTCCTCAACTTCTTTGCACAGGTGGCACTTATTGTTTTTCTTCTCAATTCTGGCTTTGAATACATTTATCCTCAAAGTTTGGTCTTGTGTAGCCAGAATTAGTCCTTCAGTTTCTTTCTTCAACTTTCCTTCTCTTAGCCATTACCAGGTCTTGTTATTATCTGCTTTCCCTTCTATTTTTTTAATGTACTGACCATGTAGTGCTTTGTCTTCCCATGCCTCCATTCTGTTCTTTATTTGGTCTTTCTTGTAGGCCAGTTTGGTCTTTTCTGTAGTCAGTAAGCCTTCCTAATATACTAATTTCATTGCATCTTCATCATTGTCCTTCAGATATTCTTTCAAAGTCATTTTTCTTCTTTAACCATCTGATATACTTGCAACATTCTATGCCCAACTATTTGCCTTGGTAGATAGGGTCTGTCAATGTCACTGCAAGGATGAAGGGCATGATTTATTGTCATTATTTTTCTGGTATTCCTATCCATTGCTTTTAGTTCTGCTTGAGTCCAGATCATTATTCCAGCTGTGCATCTAATGACTGGTATTGCCAGGTGTTGATTGCCTTGATGGTATTTCTCCCAATGAGTTTGGACTTTAGGATCTTATTCACTCTCTTGATGTATTCACTTCTATTCTTTTTCTTGACTTCAGTATGCTTGATGTTGTCAGTTTGAAGGATACCCAGGTATTTGTAGTAATCGTCCTCATCCAGACTCTTAAAGTTATTTTCATGGGGCATCTTGATTCTTTCAATTTTCACTATTTTTCCTTTTTGATAGTGAGTGTAGCACATTTGTCCAATACAAACTCCATTGCAATATCTTAGCTATATATACAGGCAGTGTTGAGCAACGATTCTATTTCAGATGGAGTTTTTCCATACAGCTTCAGATCATCCAAATAAAGGAGATGGAATAGTCTGGCAGTGTTTTTTATGTTTGATATC
This sequence comes from Laticauda laticaudata, assembly GCA_004320025.1. Classification (NCBI taxonomy): domain Eukaryota; kingdom Metazoa; phylum Chordata; class Lepidosauria; order Squamata; family Elapidae; genus Laticauda; species Laticauda laticaudata. The sequence continues at coordinate 10,492 of BHFT01036112.1, read as the reverse complement.
CATGGCATTAATTATTTAGTAGTGTTGACAGAGGAAATAGTACAATGACAAATAGAAGTATTGATAGTGAATCTCTTTGAAATATTCTTCTCTTGATATTAACTGCTCCCAATCTCTTGCCATTGACTTGCAACTGTGTCTTCCATTGATCTTTGCACAGTTTCTACGGACTCCTGTTATTTCTAGGTATTTGATTATCCAGTCATGTGGCAGAAAATCGAATGCCTTTTTGTAATTAATCCAATATTATTATTCTTATTTTAGTTATTGTTTCTGTTGTTCATTGCATAGTCAACCAGATGTTTAGATTAAATTTAGCATTTTGATCCACCTTACTGAATCCATCACAAGATCTGAAATAGACAAATGTTGTTTGGTGGTGATAAAATATTTTTACAAGATGTTCCAAGTAAAGCTGCCCTTTGACTGACGTTGAATTTGTCAGTTCCAATGCCATTGAAAAGGTGTTTCAGCTTTTTGAGAATCACACCCAGGGATCTATTAGTAATGGTACTATCATTGTTTTCTTTTGCCACAGTTGTTCTATTTGCAGGACATTGATTTTGTGATTTTCTCCAGTTGTTTTTCTTCTACTCTGCTGCTGCAGGCATTGCCACATCCATCCACTGTCAGACATTTTTGACTTTCCTATCAACAATTGATAAATATATGTTATGTGGCTGGTGCTATCTGTCATAATTCTAAAGTCTTGGATCACTTAACTTGTTCATTTTCTATTAATCATTATTCAATGTTATCATGTGGTGCCACTTGTTTGCAGGCAAATGACATTTCTGGTAGATATTCAAGAAAGCTAGTCAAGATCAAAGGAGTTGAACTCCTGGTAGTGCAATGTTACATTCTAATCACTGCGCCAGAATGGCTCTTATTGTTAAGCAGGCATTCTAATTCAGATGGTGTTTTTGCATATAGATTCAAATTGCCCATGCAAATGAGGTTTGATAGCCTAGCAAATGTTTTTGATGTTTGATAGCCATGGCCTAACTTATTCAGTACTGTTTCTGATAGAGGAATCAGTGCAATGACAAACAGTAGTGGTGATAGTGGAGTCTCTTGATATTAAACTATCCTTGTTTATCACCATTGACCAGCAATTGTGTTTTTCATTGATCTTTCATCATGCTTCTTACTTTCCTATTTGCTTCAAAAATGAATAATAAGTATACAATTTAACATTTTTTTTCTAGTCACTTAGAAGAGAAGGTATACCAGCTTTCAGGTTTTTTCCTGGGTAAGCTACATTTTGTCCCTGGTCTTCCCAGGGCTTTTTCTGCAATCTTATGCTTATTTATACACTGCTCAAAAAAATAAAGGGAACACTTAAACAACACAATCAGTAACTCCGTCAATCACACTTCTGTGAAATCAAACTGTCCACTTACGTAGCAACACTGATTGACAGTCAATTTCACATGCTGTTGTGCAAATGGAATAGACAACAGGTAGAAAGCATAGGCAGTTAGCAAGACATCCCCAATAAAGGAGTGGTTCTGCAGGTGGTGACCACAGATCACTTCTCAGTTCCTATGCTTTCTGGCTGATGGTTTGGTCACTTTTGAATGTGTGGCGGTGCTTTCACTGTAGTGGTAGCATGAAGATGAGTCTACAACCGCACACAAGTGGCTCAGGTGGTATAGCTCATCCAGGATGGCAACATCCTGCGACCTATGGCAAGAAGTTTGCTTTTTGTCTTCAGCATAGTGTCCAGAGCATGGAGGCGTACCAGGAGACAGGCAGTACATCAGAGACATGAGGAGGTGTAGGAAGGCAAACAACCCGCATCAGGCATCAACCCTCCCTTTTGTCAAGGAGGGACAGGAGGAGCACTGGCAGAAGCCCTGCAAAATGACCTCCAGTGGGCCTGCAAATGTGCATATGACTGCTCAAACAGTCAGAAACAGACTCCATGAGGGTGGTATGAGGGCCCGATGTCCACAGTGGGGGTGTTGCTTGCAGCCTAACACCATGCAGGACATTTGACATTTGCCAGAGAACACCAAGATTGGCAAATTCGCCACTGGTGCCCTGTGTTCTTCAACAGATGAAAGCAGGTTTCACACTGAGTCACCAATGGTGAAGACGTGACAGGGTTGGAGATGCCATGGGAACATTCTGCTGCCTGCAACATCTCCAAGCATGAAGTTTTGGCAGTGAGTCAGTAATGGTGTGGGTAACCATTTTCTTTGGGCTCGCACAGCTCTCGCATATGCTCACCAGAGTGTGCCATTAAGGTACCAAGATTAAGATCCTCAGATCCCTTGTGAGACCCTTATGCTGGTTGTGGTTGGCCCTGGTCCCTTTATGCAAGAACAATTCTGGACTCAGTTGGGCTGGAGTGTGTTCAGCCCAGTTCCCATGCGCCCAAAGAACAAAAAAAGGGCATGATGCTAATAAGACTGGCTCCGCCTCTTCCGCAGTACTGAATCCAATTGAACACATCTGGAACATTCATGGTCTCGCTTCATCCACCAATGTCACATGGCATCACAGACTGTCCAGGAGTTGGGGGATACTTTAGTCCAGGTGTGGGAGAAATTCCCAGGAGCACCATCTGCAATCTCATCAGGACATGCCCAGAGGCATTTGTAGGGAGTCATACAAGGCACGTGGAGGCTACACACCGATTGAGGCTCATTTAATTTTTTTAAGAATATTTACAATCAGACAGGTTGATCAGCTGTGGTGTTTTTTTCCAGCTTTAATGTTGAGTGTAACTCAAATCCAGACCTCACATGGCCTTGCTAAATTTGATTTTCACATTGATAATTTTTGTGTGATTTTGGTTGTCCAGCACATTCAAGCTATGTAATGAACAAAGTATTTAATAAGAATATTTCAAATTCCAATATTCACAAAAAAAAAAAAGATCAGCATAATACTATTTTTGTGTTCCCTTTATTTTTTTGAGCAGTGTAGTTGCATAATGGCAAATCAAAGGCCCTGTTCGACTGCTACTTACGGATGCAAATCAGGATGAAAAATGTTAAACAATAAAGCTTGCCATTCCGTTAGGAAAATGCTATGCATGATCTGTTGTGTACTCATTGCTATGTGTTTTCATACCTCTATCCGTCAAGCATCTGTCCACTGTGATTTCAATCTGCACAAGAAGTTTTTGCAGCTGCACAAACTTTGTGAACGGATGAACTTTCCACCTGTGTACAATGTAAATCCGCGACATGAGCGAGCAACAACGTTCTAGTGCCATTATCATCCATTAAATGTCCGCTGTATCTCTCTGTCACTCTGGGCATCCTCGCACTCACACTCCGCCTGCAGCTGAAACCAAAAGAGGATGAAACTAAAAGGTACATGGAACTGTCTACACGCGTTAGTAAGCACATGAAATAGTAAATGGATGCGCAGTGAACTGGTTTGGCATCCGGAAATAACATTCAGTGCGGCGATCTCTTTCTTTCCTTTTAGGTGTAACATGATGCATTCCGCTTCATCGCGTATGCATCTGTCTTTGCAATTATCCCCGGAACCCTTCGGCAGGTGTCATCCGACTTCATCCACATTTCATCTGCTAAGCTTCCTATGACATTCCATTTAACACCCGCTACATTACTACCCACGTCCGTTCTTTTCCGTTCTGTTTATGCAAATTTTTGCCACTTTTGGGAGCAGATGACAATGGATGGAGCCATCTCCGAAATTTTGCTCGTCCGTTGTGTCCTTTATACATATGTTTTGTGTCCGTCAGCCAGTGGGACCGGGCCTTAAGTATCATGTATTTGCTTCCTAGTTTTGGGTGTCATAATTCTATTTAAAAACTTTATTTCCATTGACTCAGTCTATTTTATTGCAGATTTTTTTCATCAAGGTTTATTCTAAAGGAATGTAAAAGCAACCACAATAACTTTATGACCTTTCTACTGCATGTTACATAGAAATAGAAGGAAAAAGAAGGACATGAAAGAAATGAAATGTGAATGGGGGTACATAAACAGCTGCAGTTAGTGAAGTTGTTTCTTGTAGTTGTCACTTTAGGGCAAAAAAATAATAACAACTATTTCATATGAAACAGATCAGACAGACATCCTAATATGTTTTCCTCATGCATTCTAAAATACTTTCCCATTAAATTTGAAGTGCTGCACAGCTACAATATTTATATTTAATTACAAAACCTGTTTTAATCAGATGTCTATTTTGCCTTTTGAGTTATTTTCTATGGCATGATCTCTCTGTAACAAAGAGGAAAATTAAACCTTAATTGGCTTAACAGTGAGGACTGGAACAGCTTATCCAACATTGGTGAACAATAAGAGGTATCCTTTGAAGATAAGTTGTTAATATAAAGTAAGGGATTAGAATTAGGTAGATAAACATTTATCACATTGCAGCTTAGCCATTGGTTTAAATGGGAAAAACTTCAATATTAACTGAATATTGCAACATGGTAAATGAACTTCTATCATGAATTAATTGAATTTATAACAGATAGGAAATACCTATTGGTATAAAAAGGAAAACTGACACTTTAAGTTAATCAAAACGCCACTACAGGTAGTCGTTTAATAACCACTATTTGGATTGGTAATTCAGTCTGGTAACTTTTTAAAAGACATAACATGTGGAAAGTCTGGTGTGTCTGTGTTTGTGTGTAGGAGTATAGGAAGTCAGATGAGGTGTATCAATAGGGTGAAAAACTAATCAAGTTAAGATCATATATGGTATATTTGGAATCATTTTGAGGTCTACATACTCCACTTTGAAGACAGTTTGTATGCTTTTAGTATATTGGAAGATAATCTCATTCATCTGTTAAAACTGGACTTGAATGTTCATGTTGAGCATTAGGGATGACATTAGGGGCTAAAAATATTTTCTCCTAGCCTTTTATATATAAGCAATGTAACTCATACAACAAAGTGATTCTAATTTTATTCTTTCCCCAATCAATCAATTTTAGAGAGAATCATTATGTCTTAAATTCCCCAAGTGAAGTGGGGATTCTACCCTCAAAATAAACCTCTTCCTTGGCAACAACTATTAAAACTCAGTTGAAATCTTGCCTTTCTTCTTCATTGTGACAAAAAAAAAATTATAAATATCTTACAGCTATGAAGTTTACATAATGCTTTTACTTCAAACGTGAGCAATTATATTAAAGAAGGTTTTTTGTGTGTATGTGAATTCTTTAATATAAGGCTTGATGGAGCAGTGCAAATTTGTACCTATCTTTTATTTCCCTGGTTACTCTCCTTGCTCTGAGGCTCCACATCTGCAATGCTTCACTAATGTCCCTTGCAACTGGCTTCATTTTCTTGCTACTTTTCACATTAGAGAAGGAGGGAGGGAGGGAGACGGAGGGAGAGAGAGAGAGAGAGAGAGAGAACAATTTCTTGTCCTGTGAAAATTGATTACAATGAGAAAACAATTTCAGCAATAAGAATTATGAATTATGAAGAGCAGCTGCTACAAAGAGTGTAGAGAAATAGAAGATACATTTCCATGGTAGAAAAGAAATGTAAACTTCTATCTTTTTTGAATCACAAAACAATTGTAGTTCCAAAATCAAGATTGCCAGCTGCTGTACTATGCTGAGACTTCAATTGGTAGTAAGGTCTAATTACCTCAAAGGTTTAACATGCATGATTTGCATGTTTCCAATCTCTAGTGTACAAATCATGAATATTATATGGATATCTGGATAATTAGATATCTGTGTATTTGTTGGGCTATATACAATATTCTCAAACTATATTCTCATACTGAATAATCTGAATAAAGTGTGGGTCCTTAAAAATAAAATTTGAGGAAAATATAGAATTAGAAGGATCACAGTTTCTATCTACACACACTCACAAATATAAAAATAATTACCATGTAGAATAATGCTATCTGAGAAGTATTAAATAATAAAGTATTATAAAAGGATTTGCAATATGACACAAGGGATACTGCTTTAAATACACAATATTCATTGCGTCATTTATTTATTTATTTTATTCAATTAGTCATTTTAAGGCCCTGTCACACTGCCCAATGGATGCAAAACATTTGTAAAAAGGACACAGTGGACGAGAAAAATGTTCCATCGCATCCGTTGTTATCCGCTCTCAAAAAGGGGCGAAAAATTTGCCATAACCAGAGCGGATAACACGGAAAAGGAAATGGACGCGGGGGAGGATTGCAGACGGATGGAAAGCGGATTGCGGAATTGGAAGCAGCAATGGATGGAAGTGGGAAATGAAGAGGACACGATGGCACATCCGCAAGGCTTCCAGGGGACCTCAGCAAAGCTAGACGTGGAAACCAGATGAAGGGATGCAGAGCGGACGTGGGAACGGATGAAGCGGATGCACAGCGGATGCCACAGCGGATGAAGCGGATCCCCACAGCGGAAGCCTTAGCGGATGCAACCAGTCGGAAGCCTCCGGATGCACAGCGTTAATTGCGCAATGCGGGAGGATGATTGGCGTAAGCCCCGCAGATATAAAGGGAAGCAGCTCGGAAGCAGGACACCATTCAGAGGAAAAGACCTGCTGCCGGACACAATTGACTGGCCTTGCTGCCTGCCTGCATGCTGCCTGCAAGCCTTGCGGCTGCAAGCTTGCTGCAAAGCCTTTGCTGTCTGCGCTGCCTTGCCATCCTGCTGTCCAGCCCTTGGCAAAGAGTGGCAGGTTCACCTCCCACCACCTGGCCCCACCTCTGCTTCTGCTTTGCGGCTTTTTGTAGCACGGGCTCGCTCTTCTTCTGGGGCTGGAGATTCTGCTGCTTCTGCCTTCTAGAGGGAGGCTGCTGCTTCTGCTTCTGGTGTGGTGCTTCTGCTGGTGCTTACTTCTGGTGGCTGAATGCTGCACCCCAATGGTGCTTCAGACCAAGCATCCTACAGCACCAGCCACTCCCAGCACCTGAACCTTCACCCTGAGAATTGAGCACCTCTGTAGTGACCCAGAGGAGTACCAAGACCTGGCTGGCTTGGCTACTGTGGACTTTATTTGGACCCTTGACTTGGGTCATTTTTTTCTTTATAGCTTGTGTAAATAAAGTCTATCTTTGATCACACCACCTTGCTTTCATTTTTTTTTTTTGAATAAAGTCCTTGGTGAAACTTTTAGAAATGGTTTAGCCTTGAATGCCTTGTGGGATGGGTTAAGATAGCAGTGTGGGATGGGAAGGGATACCTTGTGGAATGAGCAAGGGAAACAATTTGGGATGGGTAATAGCTGTGGGATAGATTAAACCTCCAGTGCAAGCATAGTGGGGACGTGATGGTCCTCCCAGGTGCCACACCTAGGCGCCTTTATTATTAATAACTAATCTTAAAGATCACTGATCCACACATTTCAACCTAAAACACTCTTTATTAAATGCCTGTTCATTGTAGGCCCACCCACATACATGGGCACAATCTCATCAGTGTGGTGAGATTAACAGGCTGAAGGAAGCATCCATTAAACATCTTATCATCCTGTCTTACCAATCCACCGTCCGCTGGGGAGTTGCACCATGTTTGCAGGAGGTTGCCGCTGCTTATTCCATTCATGTGAGGCACTGTTGGGGCCTTGCACATCCTCAGTGTCTATCAGGTTTGCCCTTGCCTCCATTCCCAAGGCTCCCTGTCCCCATTGCCTTTGTTGAGTCCACGAACCTGTTCTGCAAGACTGGGCAGGGGTGTGCATGAGATTGTGCAGGTGAGCAAGCTTCACGATGGTTCCTCACGGTCCTCTGGGCGATGCTGCCATGGTGGTGAGAAGTAGCTGGAACCTGTTGGCCAGGATGCACAGGCGTTCTCCAGCCACCCACCTTGCCTGGACAGCCTGTAGTTGAAGATCTCTCTTCGGTGAAGCATCTGGAGGTTGTAGGGCTTCATGAGGTAGGTTCTGAGGGAGAAGGCGTCATCCCCAGGATGAATTTATGGCACATCTTGCGTATCGTTGGGCAGTTGGGTCTGGATCTGGGAAGCCCACATGAGGTTGCATTCCAGCCCTCCTTGAGGTCACTGACATTTGTATACCCTGGGCTCTGAAGCTGACGCGTTGCCCTGAAGCATTCGATGTACATGAACTTGTAGTCAGGCACGACCCATGGTGAAGAGGATGATGCTAAAGAAGCCCTGTAGTTGAAATTTTAAGTTGAACCCCGATTGGCTGGTAGCTTTTGCAGGCACGGATTGCCATCGATGGCTCCAACGGTGTGGGGGAAGTTCCACCTCTGATACCACTGCTCTGCAACATTTCTTCCATCCTCCTTAAGTGGTGGGCACTTGAGGAGCTCCTCCAATGTATTCTTCGATGATGGCATGCACCACTTCTCTGAAACACAACTGCTGATGGTGTTGGTGTGGCACCCCTCACAAGCGTACTGGCAATGCTCCTGTAGGTGGTCCCTGAAGGCCAGGTGGTGCAAATGAGTGCCACCCTTGAGCCCAGGGTCCAGCTGGGCCGGAAGTTGGTGTTTGACCTTGGTCAACTGGGTGTCAGCTGCTGCCAACTTCGTCAAACATGGCTGGAGGATCCTCATGAAGGTTTGGAATGCAAGCGAGTTCTTTCGTTCTGAGCTCCATCCATCAGAACTTGTTGTAGAGTTCGTACTCTGGCTCTACTCAACCGATCATCTACGCGGACCATGACGCTTCTTGGCCGCACTCTTTTTCTTCGCCGTAGTAGAGTTCACAGAGCCTGCAGAATGGCTTCCGCGACTGTGGCAAGGAACGATGTGCTGCCAAAAGGAACTGTTTGTTACGATTCATGGTGGACTGACTGGATGCTGTGGAAGAGGAAGAAGTCGCAGATTGAAGGCTGCAGAAGTCTGAGCAGCTGGCTGCTGGGCTGCAAAGTGAGATTCCAGATGACGTTGCTCCCCTTTTTATAGGCTGTTTAGTAGTTCTTCCACTAATGTGTACCTTTTGCATCCTCTAGGCATCCTCTAGACCAACCTTAATATGCCGAGATACGGTCCGCTCTGCGAATGTTTTTTTTTCTGTTTTTAACATGCTTTCTTTGCAAGCTGGCATCCACTTTATCCTTTCTCCATCCGTTTCTGCCATTACGTTCTACATGCTGGTTCAACATGCTTTTTCCATCACTTTCCGTGCATACGTTTACGCTGGAGCGGACGAGTTGAGTCGGATGTGTGGCGGATGCCTAGCAGATATAGGGCGGATACGTAAACGAGTATGCCAGAAACGGATGCTTAGCGGATGCCTAGTGGATTGCCCTAGCGGATGGCAGAAGGATGCATTGATAACATTTCCTGTGGCAAAAGTTTTTGAGCAGTCTCTCAAAACGCTATGAGCGGATGAACATCAATAACGGCATGCTGGACAGGATTAGAGAAGGAAGCAAAACGGGATGCATAGTGAGTAACAGTAACGGATGCATCGTGTTGACCAACGGATGGTAAGTGTTTTTCTCCATTTTACATCCTCTTTCCATCCGTTGGTGCAGTGTGACAGGGGCTTTAGATTTTATGTTGTAACATTATGTAAGGTTTTATATCCAAAAGAATGTGGTTCAATTCAAAAGACCATATGCTGGCGAAAGAAAATGCTGTAAATGTGGTCAGATATTTGTCATTCATTCATTTAAGTTTAATTCTATTTATTTTACATACAGTATTTTTTCACTGTACCATATTTCTATGACCTATTTTATGTCCACTTTATCTGCTCAGTGCTAAATGCTATGTCTATAATTTGTAGGTGACATGAATAAAAAAAGATTCAAAAGAAGAATAAACAGAACAAACGTGAATTTCTCACTATGATATGAGATATTCCTTTGGTTCTATTTCTAAAGAACACCCTTGATGAATTTGTTTGATTTGTCATAACCCCAGAACATTTTTCAAGAGTGTCATTCTTCTTGAGCTCTATTTTCTTTCAAGCCCTTTGAGCCAGGGCTTGATAAGTTCCTTTAGATTCAAGGTCTTATTTGTACTAAATCAGACCCCCTTTTTATCTGTTTCCTCACCTTAGTGATTCTGAGTTTTCTGAAATCTTGTATCAAAGTTTCATTCTGTGATTTATTTCTCGCCAAAAGAATAAGCAATTTGCAGATTCCAAACCATTTTTGTTCTATAATCATAATGAGCCTAATTATGAAAATATATGCTAGTGATCCATTCAGACCTATAATGGGAATATATTAGTAAGAAATAGAAAGACACAAATCAAAATATTGAATTGGGCAACCAGTTCTGATCCTTTGGGCCTTTGTTTTCAATATGTTTTCAATAAATTAATTATATGTGTAAAAAATGTTTGGAAACCTTGAAGAAGGAATAGTGAAAGTAGAAATAAAACATGATCCATTCATGGGAAAGTGAAAGTGAGAAATAAATTCAAAAATATCAAAAGGAAATGCTGGCCACTTTTGGAGATTCTCAATGATATTTATAGCAGGAAACTAACATTTCTGCAATCTTCATTCTATTTTACCCAGCCTATCTAAAGCCCATGTCCCACTGCACCAACAGATGCAAAGAGGATGTAAAATGGACAAAAAAGCTTGCCATC
>BHFT01036111.1:0-15848 GCA_004320025.1 Laticauda laticaudata | reverse complement strand
TTAAAAGCACTACAATGACATGGGATAATACCCGAAGGAAGCTGAACAGCACACATGTAAGTACCCGTGAAAACTTATATATATTATAAAATATATATTTATATTTATATTGGGGATGATAGTTCTTTCTAACAATCAGTTTGGGTAAGATCAAGTCAGTAACAGCTGGTGAAATTTCAAGTTCTCACTATTCCTGTTCAGAAGCTGTTATTTAACCAAACAAGAACACACACAAACATCCACACTCAACAATCTGCTGGCTGTTATGTTCAGCATTTTACATCTCCCATTTTTATCTTCTCCCACAGCATATGCTGTTCTGTTTTAAGCTACAGAAATCTGTAAATACACACATTCCTCACTGCTTTGTATATGGGGAAATAAGGATAGGATATTATTTTATTTTATTTTAATTTTTTCTGGGATGCATTTCCAAAGGTTGGCATAGATGGAAGTTCACCCTTTAAAAAAAAAAAAAATTCCCCACCTGTGGTATAGGTGAAATCACCAGTGAATTTCCATAAGTCTTAAACACTATTTAACCCAAGCTTTTCCTTGGATGGGTATGAGCCATTCTTTCATATTATAGCTCACAAATGATGTAGAATGATTCCGGGTCAGTTGGATTCCCACCGCTGATCCAGAGGCAGTTGAGCTGCAGTGTTATTTAAGTTCTGGTGGATCCTGCCTGCCCAGAGTGTTCCAATTTCCTCATGATTGTTGGTTCCCTTTATCTCAGCAAAATCCTCACTACCTCTCCCAAGCTGCATATGGGAGACTCACTACTTCTTCATACTCCTATTATTGATTGCACATATGAACAAGGCAAGTGAACAGGTAGCAAAAGCAGGCATGGCATGAGGAACTTCAGAGGCAGATCACAAGCTTTTTACTGGGCCTTGATACTTGCAGCATCTGAGCAACTGCTTGTTCACCAAAGTTGCTGCAGCAAATTACAGATTGTTCTCAGCGTACGACCACAATTGAGACTGACATTTCTGTTGCTAAGTGAAACAATTGTTGAGTGACTTTTGCCCTATTTTATAACTTGACTTTCTACAGTTGTTAAGTGAACCACTGAAGTCATTAAACTAAGTTAGTTAAGTGAATCTGGTTTTCCCATTCACTTAAGTAACTTAACAACTTTGGTGTTTTTTCCTGTCAGAAAACCGCAGGTTTTCTGTATGACCCCAGGACACTAGAAACATCATAAATATGATTCAGGTGCCAAGCATCTGAATTTTGATCACATGATCATGCAGATGCTGCAACGATCATCAGTATGAAAAACAATTGTAAGTCACTTTTTCCAATCCCGTTGTCACTTCAAACAGTCACTAAATGAACTGTCATAAATTGTGGACTACCTGTCCAAGCAAAAGAGACAACCTGAACAGTCAACCTATGACTGCAAAAGCAGGTACAATATTGTCCATAAACAGCCAGCCATCATAGGTCATAGGTGATTCGTCGCTCAAATAACCTCAAAAACTTTTTGAGGAAAAAAGGCAAAATTCTAGGCAAAAATGTTCCATATTATTTTAAATAATTTACTAAATACTTTTTTTAAGATTTTGTAATCCTGACCTTATTTTTATTTTTTTCATAAATAATTCAAGGCCACAAACATAACTAATATTCCTTCTTCCTCCTGTTTCCCCCCATACCTCTCTGAGGTGAGTTGTGCTGCGAGTGTGAGAGCAACTGGTGCAATGATGCGTTTCAAACATTTTTACCACCGGTTCGGTGGGTGTGGCTTGGTCGGCTCACTTTACACATGCACACACACTTTGCGTGTGCGCACACGCCAAATACGTACTTTGTGCAGGCGCAGAGGCTTTCCGACTCACCTCCTGAAATCCTGCATTCTCCTTGTTGCTTCAGTAGCTGCTGCGTGGCAATCTGCTGTGCCACGCAAAGAAGCTGTGCTTCAAAAGCAGGGAATAAAGGTTAGTGTGGGAATCCAGGTGGGCGGGTGGGCCCAACAGCAGAGTGTTGGAGAGAACTGGATCGGTCTCTGCTGCTCATCAACGCTACCGGCTTGGCATAACTGGCAGAATACCATCACTGGATTGATCCAAAGACATCCTGCTGGTTTTTCATGCCTAAGTCAGTCTCCTGATTTCTAACCTGGTGCCTTAACCACTTAAACCAAACTGGCATACTTAGTGCTTGCTTGTTTTGAGATAAATGACAACAGCCGTGTCTGTATTTGGAACGTGCTTGACACTTGGAAAGAACAACTCATGGATGATCCTCCAGGTTGCAAGAGAATCGAGTGTCGTTCATTCTCAAAGCCAAAACAATAATAGTACAAGCATGAAAGACTTTGCAGCTGTTGTAAAACACAGCGTACATACAGGGGAATGATGTGGCACAATGTCATTTGAGACCCAGCATGAGCAGCTTTCCTGTTCTCCTCCCAATGGCATAACCTAATGGAATTTGGCACAGGTGTGAAGAATTATGTGATAGCCTTGGAAAATATCCATCTCTTGATAACTAGTTTTTCTTTGTGTGGTGGGTTTAGAGTGGCTTCCTGGTAATACAATCCCATATAAATCCACTCGGCTTTTTTACCTGTTGAAAAAAAAATTGGCTCAGAGTTCTGTTCTATCATTGTAGACTACAAGCATTTTGTTAATTCTTTAGGAAAGGGAAAAGAAAAATCAGAGGGCCTGCTGAGTAGTTATTTCAACTGGGCATTGCACATGAGCACTGTCGGAATTGTTGACAGATATGAGAGTCAGATAATTAAATGATTACATTCCTCTCTGTTTAGCAATAAAAGGTCTGCTTTGCCCTTTCATAATATTCTCCATACGTCTAATAGGCAGCTCCCAGCATTCCAGTCTGGTGTGGAATGATGGGAGTTGTTGTTCTAAACTTTAAGAGGGCATCTCTTGAAGGGCTGCATATAATACCAATGCCAAGAGTTTCTGGTTTCAGCATAATCTGCAGTCCCTCAGTGCATTCGATAACCGCCGATTTCATAATTTTTGAAAGGTCTCTCATCATTCCTTGTGAATGCTAATGATGTAAGGCTTTGTTCTCAAAGTTCACACATAGGATACAATACGTGCATATATTGGAAAAAGTATGAAGGGCAGAACGTACTTAGATCTCAATCCTTTCTTTTAAAATATGCACAAATGGTGATCAAGAAAATTACATGCATTTCAAAGAAAAACTCCTCACACAAATTATTCATGACTATGTCTGAATGTGTTCCGGAACAAAATAGTAACTGTTGCATGAGAAAAGAAGACAACTAGCATTTTTTTTTAAAGATTACCTTGGTTAATGTGATATGGAGTCTCCAGCGTAATGTTTTTCAACCTTGGCAACTTTAAGATAGGTGGAATTTGATTTCCAGAATTTCTCAGCTCAGCTCAGCATGATTCTGCCTCTGATCTCCAAGTGAAGTCTGAGTGATGACGGCTAGAAAGCAGGTCTTTTTTTGAAGGAGCCTCTCTATCAGCATTTCTCAACTTTGGCAGCTTGAAGATGCGTGGATTTTGACTCCCAGAATCCCCCAGCCAGTGTTGAAGAGTTGAAGTCAAGGTTGAGAAACATTGCTTGTAATAAGAATATTATATATTTTCAGGTGTACATGTGGTCAGTAATAAAAATTCTGAGCTCTAATTGTGCTAAAGAGAGATAAATAATCTCTCCCAGTGATATTTATCATTTTGAGTACAACCATCCAAGCTTTCAGAAGAGGAGATCCTATTTGAACGTGACTCAGCTAATTTGGTTTCATGATATTTGCATGATGTCAGTTTAGAAGGTAGGCAAGAAGTATTGCCTTTACTTTGGACTGGCTTCACAATATTTCCACCGGTTTTGTGACGTTACCATGAGCTAAAATGAAAAATATCTTAAGGCTGTAGATTCACAACAAAAATGTTGACATTTGGCACAACATTCCTTCAGCCTCTTACAAGCTAATAGTCACCTGGAACTGGTCCATTTGTCACTTTGAATATTCCTACCTTGTTGACCATGTCGTCTATCAAAAGAATGACAGATGATGTGCATAATAGTAACATCAGACTGACAGGAGAGAGCATTTTCAGTAAATGTGCACACTCTTGCCACTTTCTGTGTTATTTTTCTAAATGTGTCATCTTCTGTGCTATCTGATTTACAGAACAAGAAGCATAAATCATGCAAAACATGTTTATTAAAATTACATTGCCATTCAGAATACTACTAATTATATTCTTGTGTATACTCTTCATCAAGGTGAGATTGTAAAGGGAAAAATCATATATAGCAATCCATTAGGAGGGGAAATCATAATTGCCGTTATAATTTATTTTGGTCACATTTTACTACCAGATTAGAAAGAAAAAGCTGAGTGCTAATTAGCAATTACGACTGCTCAGAGCTAGATATGATTTAGCCCCCCCCCGCCCCCCAAAACCCAGTGACATAGTTCAAGAGCAAAAATCTGCAAATCAAGATGATATTGGCTAATTAAACACCTCCTATTGTGCAACACCTACTCAGCACTGCTGAACACCTTCTTTGGTTACTTCTAACCAAAGGGATGGGTAAAACTTAACTGAACAGAATTTCAGATTAGTACTGTGGACAGATCTGCTTTGTATTTTCTGGGCTGCTGGCACATTGCCACCTACCATCGTCAAATATTTCAATCACAAAGAAAGAATTAAATCCTGAGGCTGCAATCCAGGGAGACTACTTTTTTCTCATGCAAGATCCATTTAAATTAATGGGGGCCATGTGGCAGTCTTCTTGAACCACTCTGTGCATTTTGATAGACATATGCAGGAGAACCGCTCCTTGCATTCTGGCCTAAAGTCTCTATTCCTGGGCTATTTAGAGTGCTACTCAGCCTTTAGAGCTTGTAAATGATTCAAGATAAAATGATTCACAAGGAAAAGAACCTTCACATATTGCTGTTAGCATAAATGGAGTTTGTTGGAGTTTAGCTTAATATGATGTATGAACTGATCATTATAAGTTATTCAATAAAACATGCTTAACCAAGTGGGTAGTAATCACAAAATCATATCTGATACCTGTACAATTAGCACAGAGCCTCCCCAAGGCTGTGTGCTTTCTCCACTTCTCTTCACCCTATATACCAATGACTTTTGTGGTGCTTTTGTGGTGTGGAGTCAATAACTTGGTCCTCAACACCAATAAGACCAAGGAGCTTATAGTGGACTATAGAAGAACAGATTCAGACATCTAGCCCTTGCTTATCAATAGAGACTGAGTGGAGCAAGCGGCCAGTTTTAAGTTTCTGGGTGTTACCCTAAAAGAGGACCTGACCTGGGGTGCCCACATTGCAGCCCTGGTCAAAAGGGCCCAGCAAGAGATTATACTACCTGAGACTTCTCAGAAAAAAACAACTGAATGAAAAACTGCTGGTGACCTTCTACTGCTGCACCACGGAGAGCATTTAATATACTGCACCTCTATATATGGTTTGCCAATTGCACAATGGCAGATAGGACATCACTCCAGAGGGTTACGGTCATTGCCCAGAAGATCATTAGTTGCCCTCTCCCCTCTTTGGAAGAGCCTTTATAGCCTCCCACTGCCTTAAGAAAGTTTCCAAATCCATCTCATCCATCTCATCCTGGGGCACTCTTTTTTTTTTAACTATTACCATCTGGCAGATGGTACAGAATAATAAAAACAAGCACAAGTAAGCTGAAAAAACAGCATTCTATCCTATTGATAGCTCTTGAATTAATTGTATAGTGCAGCTGTTGGTGCACTTGTTGGGGTTTTCAGTTTCAATGTGGTGCAATGTGAAGGATGTCGTATTTGTGTTTATTTTCATGTCATGATGTGCACTGAAGATGGTGTTTGAGTTTCATTGTAGCGAGTGCATGAACAATAAAGTAAACTAAACTAATTGCATCTCAAACAGATCCATCTGTTTAAAATACTGAAGGTTTGCGAGATGACGATCAACAAGTCTCAATTTTGAGACAACAACAAATACCGCATAAGGACAGGAAGGTTGTACGACTTGCCTCTGTGGTGTAAATGGAACAATTCTGGACTGAACACACTCAAAATCGTAGAAATGTGGTAGACTTTAGAAGAAACCCTCCATACTATCACCTCTTACAATACTTGACAATACAGTATCAATAGTAGAGACCTTCAAATTTCTAGTTCTTATCATATCACAAGCACCCTAAAATGGACACTTATGTTCATCAAAAAGCGCACAATAATGTTCTTTCTGTGTTCAATTTAGAAAGCTCCAAACTGCCCAAAGGAGCTACCTGATAACATTTCGACAGAGGAATTATTGAGTCTGTCATCTGCCACCTCTATATAACATGTCTTACTCAGCTTCTGCCAACCCAACCAACACGACCACTAACCTCAGAAGATATATAGGACTGCAGAAAAACACAATTACTCGCTAACCTGCCTTTAATTGAGTGACTGTATTAAGCATGAGTCAAAAAAGAGGGCTGTGGAAAAATATTTAACCAGACTCCTCCACATTTCTGTACATAAACGTGTTTCAACTTCCTATCCTCCACGAATGCGTTATATGAGCACTGCATACCAGAAACAACTAGACTATAGGACAGGCGCTATGGTTTATTTACCCACACAACACACTAATCACTCTGCTAAACAAATCACATTCCCTCAACACTAGCTCGCTCAAACTACTTCTAATACAAGTCGGACACTACCAGCTCATACAAGTTAACTCTTCTACATACAACTACCATTATCACCCATCCCTCCCAGCTTGTGGATTATGTATGACTGAATTTTTCCTCGTCATCCTCTAACGATTTATATTGCACCTGTTTCCTAGTATGGAATCTGATCATTGCATTATTGACCCTCTGATCTATTATAAGTGTTTGTACTTATAATTCTGATTCTTGATGAATTAACATCTTTAGTTTATGGTACCACTGAGAGCATTTGCCACCACAGACAAATTCCTTGTGCTAGATACAATCAAGTTGGCCAAAAGAATTCTATTCTCTATCTCATTCTATTCTATTCTATTCTATCCCTATCCTATCCTATCCTATCCTATCCTATCCTATCCTATCCTATCCTATCCTATTCTATTCTAATTTGCACATTTACTAACTCAGAGCTTCCACATCTGCTGCAAAAAACCCCCCAATCACTGGATGGCAGCAAAGAGCTACATAAAAACATGCAACTTTTTACCATGGTATGGTGATTGTCCAGATCTTTGCAGTCCTGATAAAGTGGCCTTCACTGATTCCTACAGATTGCAGAGCCATTTGTCTGGAATGGTATAGAGCAGGGATGTCAAATTCCCAGCTTTTGGGCCAGATGTGTCACATGCTGGCCATGCCACGCCCAGTTTAGTGAAGGGGAAAAAAGTCCTGGTATGTCACATGCTGCCATGGTATAGGCGTCTCCTTGTTAGGCAGTTAGTTGGACTAAAAGATGTCCAAGGTCCCTTCCAACTCCTTCCAAGGTTATCTTCATAGATAGCCAAATTATGGTCTACTAAACCAGTTTAATTGGTTGGCTCAGCATTTCCTTTACATAGTCAGATCATTGTCTTCTTATACCAGTAATAGGTTGGGTTATCAGCAACAATTTATTTGGGTGTTATGCAAACCTGGCTATTGTATCAACAGTTGCTAATCATAGCATTATGTCTTACTAAAGAACTTCCCCTGCAAAACCCATTTTTGCCTCTACAGATGTAAAATGTAGAATGGAATAAAGCTGGAAGGGACCTTGGAGGTCTACTAGTCCAGCCCCCTGCCCAAGCAGGAGAATCTATGCTATTTCAAATAAGTGGCTGTCTCTTCTTAAAAACCTCCAGTGAACCGCCTATGATTTCTGAAGGCAAGTTGTTCCATTGGTTAATTGTTCTTACTCTTGGGAAGTTTCTCCTTCACTCTAGGTTGCTTCTCTCTTTGGTTAGTTTCCAACCATTGTTTCTTGTCCCGCCCTCTGATGCTTTATATAATAAAATGGTTGGCCTAACATTATTATACAACATACATCTACTTGTAAAACCACCCTAGGTCACTAACTTAAGCAGAATACTTAAATGAACAAAGCAAACAGATAATTTGCAAGGCAATACTATTAACCTAATTTAGTCTCTGTGAAAGCATAGAGTTGCTACCAGTGACCTGGACTTGAAGGGGGAAGCAGAGACAAATTTCATGCAAAGCAGGAATTCCAAGAGACAAACAACATAAATGGCTATAGTCCAAAGGGCAGAACAGAGACATGGTCAAGGGTTGCAATGTAGTTAAACTCTACATAAACTGCTGCACATAGGAATCAGTTTATTGAAAAAAAAATACAACAATCCAGGTAGTCGTTAGCTGGGATCATATAATCAGAAAACTCTCACTCTTTGCTGCCATCTATGATATTCTTGATATTTCCACTGACGATGTGGTGGACTATTGATAGTCCCCAACTTATAACCACAAGTGGCACCAAAATTTCTATTGCTAAGCAAGGCAGTTGTTAAGTGAGTCATGTTCAACTTTATGACCATTTTTGCCACAGTTGTTAAATAAATCGTCGCAGCTGTTCAATGAATTGTGCAGCCATCTTCCTCCATTGACTTTGCTTGTCAGAAGATATCTGGAATTGTTGCAGATGATGATCATATGACTCTGGGACACTGCAACCATCCTAAATCATATGCAGGTTGCCAAACACCTGAATTTTGATCACATGACCATGGAGAATGCTCTGATGTGTGTAAGTGCTCGGACCAGTCATAAGTCATTTTTTTAGTGGTGTTGTAACTTTGAACAGTTGCTAAATGCACAGCTACTGTGTTGTTAAACTTCAGCCTTCGTGGTATGCTTTCCCCAAAATGCTTCCCAGGGAAGTTGAACATGTGGCAATCACATAGATAAAACTGCAATTGCTTAGCAGTAACAGTGTACAAGTATTGAAATGGTTTTCTACTGTTATCTTCTGTGAACTTCCCCCTTCCCCATGTGGTCTATCCTGAGATTTCCTAATGGCCTCTTATCCAAATATTAATCATGTCTTACTTAGCTTTTTGGAGATGAGCCAAGGTTGGCTGAGTGCTGCAACAGTGAAATACTGAGTTTTCAAATCAATTGTTTCTTTGTGATCTAACTAATAAGCCTTCATATAGAGTAAGCCAATTTTTAAGCAGCTGGACATTTTGCTGATGGATCACATATTATGCTGAATTGTGATTGCTTAACCTTCTTTTCTTTTGAATAAATCATAACAGATTGGTTTCATGCAACATACTAAGCATATAGCAAGGCTACCCAATAGGCGCTGTATGGCTATATGCAGAGCCCTTGATTTTTGGATCTGACTCCCAACTCAAGTTATTGTCAAATTATAATGTTTAGAGTAATGTGCGAAAGGACAAAATTATTCATTACATCAATAAAAGATAGTTATATTAATTATACTGCAATTCATTTAATTGTCAATTGAAATGAAATGATTTTTTTGTCCTAGCTCCAACAACTGATTTGGGACTTGAGCTTCCAACAAAGTGCTCAGAAATGTGCTGTGGCCCTGGAAAAAATTAGGCATTTAATTTTTGCCATAAACATGATTTATAATTTTAGACACAAACAAGCCATCCTGCATATCCAGGATCTAACCTAGAAGTAGGGGGCAAGAAGAGCAATGCCCACCTAAGACAACAGCAGGAAGGATGTAAAGTAAAACCACCAAATTGTCTCAGTGTACAGAAGAACGGCATCAGTTGCCACTTTGTCTGTGATTTCTAAATAACCTCCCTTTGATTTCACTCTGCCTAGATTTCTGAAACAGTTGAATAATAGCAATAGAAATAGCACTTTGGCTTATATACTGCTTCACAGTGCTTTACAGGCCTCTCAAAGTGGTTTACAGAGTCAGCCCCCAACAATCTGGGTCCTCATTTTACTCACCTCAGGAGGATGGAAGGCTGAGTCAACCTTGAGCCTGGTGAGATTTGAACTGCCGCAGCCGGCAAGGCAGCAGAAGTACCCTGCAGTATTGCACTCTAACCATTGCGCCACCATGGCTCCATATGAAGACATTCTAGTTTGTATGCATATCTTAAGCCCTGTCACACTGCACCAACGGATGCAAAGAGGATGTAAAACGGACAAAAAAGCTTGCCATCCGTTTAACGCGATGTACTCACTGCATACGTTTTGTGCCTCTTCTATCCATCAGCATCCGTCTATTGACGTTTCATCCGCTCAGAAAAGTTTTGAGCTGCCCAAACTTTTGCGCGGAAAATTGTATCCAGTTCGTCCATTCTGCATCCATTACGCATCCGCTACGCATCCGTTCTGCATACGTTACACATCCGCTATATCCAGCTAGGCATCCGCTGCGCCATCCGCGCAACTCGCATCCGCTCGCGCAGGGAGGAAGCGGAACGGACGCAGAACGGACGCAGAATGGATGCAGAATGGATGCCAAGCAGAAACAAAGCATTTAAAATGGAAAAACACGTTCGCAGAGGGGACCTATCTCGGATATTAAGGATGTCTACAGGATGCCTAGAGGATGCCTAGAGATGCAAAGGGACACCTATACTGCCTATAAAAAGGGGGAGCAATCATCTGCATCTCACTTTCAGACCAAGCAGCCGCAGCTGTGCAGACCTCTGCAGCCTTCATCTGACTCTTCCTCTTCCACAGCATCCAGTCATGAAATCGTGGATCGTAACACGGTCCCTTTTGGCAGCCACCATCCTTCTGGCAACAGTGTGAAGCTATCTACAGGCTCTGTGAACTCTACTACGGGAAGAAAAAGGGGTGCCAAGAAGCGTCTGGGTCCGAAGATGGATTGGGAGAAGAGCAGAGTACGGACTGTACAACAAGCTGATGGTGGAGCTGCAGGAAACGAAGACACGGGCATTCCAGAACTTCATGAGGATGCCTCCACCATGTTTGATGAAGTTATGCAGCGGCGCTGACAGCCAGGTTGACCAAGCGACAAACACCAGCCTTCCAGCCCAGCCTGGAACCTTGGGCTCAAGGTGGCACTCACTCTGCGCCACCTGGCCTCAGGACCACCTACAGGAGCATGCAATACGGCTGGAGGGTTCCACACAACACCATCAGCATTGTGGTCAGAGAAGTGGTGCAGGCCATCATCGAAGAATACCTGGAGAGCTGCCCTCAGTGCCCCTCACTGAAGAAGGAATGGAAGAAAGTTGCAGAGCAGTGGTATCAAGTAGGTGACAATTCCCCCACACCGTTGGAGGCCATAGATGGGAAGCACGTGGCCTGCAAAGCACACCCAAGTCGGGCTCCACTTATTTCAACTACAAGGGCTTCTTCAGCATCGTCCTCTTTGCCAATGGTTGCATGCTGATTACAAGTTCATGTACATCGATGCTTCAGGCAGCAGCTCATGTTCAGATGCCCAGGTATACAACACCAGATGACCTCAATGGATGGGCTGGAAGGCAACCTCAATCATGGGCTTCCCAGAATCCAGACCCCTGCCCAACGACACGCAAGATGTGCCCTACTTCATCATGGGGATGACACCTTTCCCTCAGAACCTACCTCATGAAGCCCTACACTTCCAGACTCCTCATCCGTGCAAGAGAGGATCTTCAACTACAGGCTGTCCAGGGCAAGGCGGCGTGGGTGGAGAACGGCCTTTGGGCATCCTGGCCAACAGTTCCAATACTTCTACCACACATGCAGCATCGCCCCAGAGACAGTGAGGAGCATCGCTGAAGCGTTGCTTGCATCCTGCACAATCTCATGCGCACCCGCTACCCAGACTTGCAAACAGGGTCGTGGACCTCCAACAAGGCAATGGGGACATGGAGCCTGGCATGGAGGCAAGGCGAAACCTGATACACACTGGAGGATGTGCAAGCTCCAACAGAGCCTCACGTGAAGGAAGAAGCAGCGCAACCTCCTGAGACACTGGTGCAACTCCCCAGCTGGGAGCAGTGGAGTGGCAAGACAGGATGATAGATGATTAATGGGTGCTTCCTTCAGCCTGCTCATCATCACCTGTCCGCAGGATGAGATTGGGCCATGTATGTTGGTGCGCTACAATGAACAGGCTGTTTAATAAAGAGTTGTGTTTGTGTTGACATGTGTGGATGATTATTACATTATTGATAATAAAGGCCATAGGTGTGGCACAGGGAGGGTGGACCTACAGTCCACTATGCTTGCACTGGAGGCTTATCTATCCCACTGCTATCCTTACCCATCCCACAGCTATTACCCATACCACAGGTATCCTGCCATCCCACTGCTATCTTAACCATCCCACAAGCATGCAAAGGCTTAAACCAATTCTAAAAGTTTCCACCAAGACTTTATTTAAAAAAAAGAAATGAAGCAAGTGTGTGAATCAAAGATAAACTTTATTGAACAACAAGCTGTAAAACAAAAATGACCCAAGTCAAGTGTTCCAAATAAACTCTACAGGTAGCCAGCTACCAGTCTCTGGCACTCTTCTTGGTCACTCTGAGGCGTGCCCAGTCTCAGGGTGAAGGTCCAGGTGGATGTGGAGGTGGGTGGTGCTGGAGTGCTGGTCTGAAGCACCACTGGGGTGCCTGGCCTGAGAGGACAACAGGTGACGGTGTGTTGAGAAAGCTCTCAGACAGCTGGCTCAGATCCGCGATGCTGAGAGGTCCTTCCTCCATGCCATGGGGTGTCAGCCCAGTACTGATGACAGATGTACTGAGCCGGGCTTGGCTGTGGGTGGAGGAAGGAGTAGTATACGTGGGCTGTCTGGTCTGCAGCTGGGTGAGGACTGGCGTGGGTGGCATCGATGGTGTCGGTGGCATCATTGGCGTGGCTGGAATCGGTGGCATCAGTGGAAACCGGTGGCAATGGTGTCATCGATGACTCTGTGCGTACTGGGAAGGGGGCTGCCTGCTTGTGGCTGGACCTCCTGGTAGCCGTAGCTCTGGTAGGTGAGGGGCTGTGGGCAGCCTTGGAATGGGAGGGACATCCCTGGGGTGGAGGAGCAGACCTGGCTGGGTGGGAGCAGGTTCCTCTGGGTCTGGAGGGTTGTGAAGCAGCTCCATGATCCGGTCCTTCACCACCTGGTACTGGGGATCCTCCATGCCCTCAGGGCCCGGTTGACATAGGTGAGGAAGGGCTTGCGGTTGGAGGATGAGGAGTCGGTGTGTGGACCAGCTGAGAGAGGAGATCTATGCTGGTGCGGATGGTGTCCCTGATCTCCAGCAGGACAGTGTGGCTCTGCCCTCCTGCTGTCTGCTTTCTGCCTTCTGTGGAGGTGGAGCTGGGGGGGGGTGTTGGATGTGGCTATGACTGTGGTGGACTCAATGTCTCCTTTCTTCCCACAGCAACCAGGCAGTCCTGCACGTGCTCCACCACGGTTAAAACAGCTGTCCACGGTTCTCCGCCGTGGCACGCTCCACAGAAACCTGCTGGAGACAGGGACTGACTCTCGGCCGAAGATACTGGGTCTCAGCAGGCTGCCGGAGAGAGAGGGTAGACAGAGGGGCTCCTGGTGCTCCTTGGTGGCGGATCTCACCCTCCAGGAAGCTGCACCTTGGCCATGACGTAGTCTCTCTGTCCGTCAGCTTTACTGTGCCTGGCCAGATTTCTTCAGGTGCAGCTTCCTGTACCAGGTGTGCATTATGTTTCCACCAGCCGAGGAGCACCTCCGAAGTGTAACCCATACTCTCCCCTCTTTCTCTAAGCAGCCTGCTTCTGCTTGGTGTCCCTTGTACAGCCGGTGGCCCTTCCGCCACAGATAAGTCATTCTCTCTCAGCCACTCCAGCACCTCATCCTTGCTGTTCCTCCCTCAATGAAGTATTGCCTCCTCTTCCGTCCCCGCATATGCCTCTTCCTCCCTTTGGCCAGGACCAGATGGCGCTCATCAAGAGGGGCTCCCAGGTGGTAGAGGCTGCTCCTCCACACCACCAGCAGCAACAGCACCAGCAGGATCATCATTCATCATCATCATCATACAGCAGGATCATAATCATCATCATCATCATCAGCAGCAGCAGCAGCAGGATCATCATCATCATCATCAGCAGCAGCAGCAGCAGGATCAACAGGACCATGATAGCAGCAGCAGAGTAATCACCAGGAGCCCCAGCAGCACCAGAGGACCAGCGAGCACGAGCAGGACCAGGATACAAGCAGGACGAACAGGACGAGCAAGACGAGGAGCACGAGCAGTACTAGCAGTACGAGCAAGTCCAGGAGCACGAGCAGGACGAGCAAGTCCAGGAGCACGAGCAGGACCAGCAGAGTACGCAGCAGAAGCACCACTGCCAGGAGCAGCTTCAGCAGAAGCCCAGCACCAGAAGAGCGAGCCCAAGCAGCAGAAGCCCCAGCAGAAGCAGAGTCAGGGACAGGGGGCGGGGGGTGTCCCTGTCCCTCTTGCCAGGGATGTTGGCAGGTTTGCTGAGACTGTTCACTCTTTCCCATGGTTGTGGGGTTGCTGGCTGGCAGGGAGGCTGCGGAGGAAGCCTGGCACCAAGGCTGGCAGGAAGCCTGGCACCAAGGCTGGCAGGAAGCCTGGTAGGAAGCAGGCAGGCAGGCAGGCAAGCGAAGGCTGGCAAGCAGGCAGGCACCAGGGCTGGCAGGCAGACTGGCTGCAGGGAGGCTGGAAGGCAGGCTGGCAGCAAGGCTGGCAGGCAGCAGACAGCAAGGCTGGCAGGGAGGCTGGCCAGGAGGCTTGGAGGCAGGCTGGCAGGAAGGCTGGCAGCAAGACTTGCAGGCAGGCATGCAGGCAGGGCAGGCAAGGACTCGATGTATCCTGCAGCAGGTCTTTCCTCGAATGCTGGCCACATGCGAGCTGCTTCCCTTGATATCGCGGGGGCTTTGCGCAATGCATCCCCGCATGCGCAATTAATGCCAGGCATCCGTTCGGCTTCCGCTGTGCATCCGCTAGGCTCCGCTGTGCATCCGCTTCATCCGCCTCTGCATCCGCTCTGCATCCGCTGTATCCGTTCCGCATCCGCTTTGCTGAGGCCCCCTGGGAAACCCTGAGAATGTGCCATCCACTCCCCATGTTTCCCGCTGTCCATCCGTCGTAGGTCTTCCGTTCCGCATCGTCCGCTTCCATCCGCGCTTCCTGGCATCTCACCGCGACGCTCCATGTTATCCGCGAACCGGTTTATGCAAATTTTTGCCCCTTTTGAGAGTGGATAACAACGGATGGAACATTTTGCTCGTCCGTTGTGTCCGTTTTGCATCCGTTGGGCAGTTTGACAGGGCCTTAAATTACAGAAATCAGAGATGACCCATTTGTGTCAGCCATATCCTCCTATTCTCATCAGCATAAAAGGTGGAGGAAAAATGGAAACTAATGATGTTTTTCTCTTATCTCCTGACTGAGTGCACTGGTCAGAACAATGACACTTTCACTCATTCACTCACTCACCCATCACACTTAAATCTTTCAATTGACTCAAAGACATGATAGTAATAATGCCATTCAAAACTGCAATCTTTGCTTTTGTTGAACATTACCCTTTGATTTCTGTTTTGGGAATCAAATTCCTTGGATTCTAGTAAACTTTCTGGGATGCTTTACATGTAATTGGTTAGTTATTGTCAAAAGGAAGGGCAAAATGTCATGAAATAAAAGGATCTGGTATCTCACAAGGCATTTATTTTGTTTATTTATTTTATTTTATTTGTCAGTTGCTTTCAAGATAATAGGTACAAGTAAAAACATAGTTATGAATACGTGGATACATATAAGAAAAATAAAAAAATATATAAAAGAAACAATAGGACAGGGACAGTAGGAACGTTGGTGCGCTTATACATGCTCCCTACAGACCTCTTAGGAAAGGGGTGAGGTCAATAGTAGACAGTCTAAGGTTAAAGTTTTTGGGGTTTGG
>BHFT01036110.1:52115-66220 GCA_004320025.1 Laticauda laticaudata | reverse complement strand
GGAAATAAGGAGAAACTTTCTGACAGTGAGAACAATCAACCCATGGAAGAGAAGTTGCCCTCGGAAGCTGTGGGAGCGCCATCACTTGAGACTTTCAAGAAGAGATTGGACTGCCATTTGTCTGAAATGATGTAGGGTCTCCCGCTTGGGCGGGGGCTTGGACTAGATGACCTACAAGGTCCCTTCCAACTCTGATTATCTGTTATCTGGTTGCAGAAAAATCTTAAAAGTATAAAACATGTTATCTGTAAAAAGACTGATCAAAGTACTCCGGCACAAAAGAAACCCCGTCTCCATTGTGCAGTTCTGTTTTAAAAAATATGTGGAGGTGTGGAACTGGAGTTCTGCAAAAATGGGATGACCCAGTAATTTTCATATCAGCACACGTACACACACCCCAATACAAATGCATAAACCAATGTAAAAACTAACACAAATGTAAAGTAGGAAAAAGAAAGAAAAAGAAAAAAGGGAAAGAAATCAAAGAGAAGGGCAAGAGAAAAAAAAGATAAAGAAAAAAATAGAAAAAAGATACAAAGTTTCTGATTATTTTTATAGCAGTTATATATACTCTTATAAGTTTACCTCTTACTCTAGTCATAACATAGCTCTCTTCTTTCTATAATCTATTATGTTTAATCATCAAAACCATAAATCATACAGTTCATTGTTTTCTGTTTAATGGGATTTTCCAGTCTTTTCTCTGATCAAAAAAGTCAATTTAGCCATCTCAGCAAGTTCCATCATTTTCAACAATCATTCTTCCATTGTGTGTAGTGCCAAATCTTTCCATCTCTGCACATAAAATAATCTCACTGTAGTTATCATATACAAAATCAAAGTCTATGATTTTTTCCAACAGTTTGTCCACAAGTCCCACAGGCAAAATCTATGATTTCAGTGTATATTAATGTTAAGATGCTCTGAATCTTAACAAATAGCCACATTTTTTCACTTTTTTTCATCACAATGCTACAACCAAAATTTTTATTCCATTTTATCATACAATTTTTCACATGTTCTTCTCCTCTTTCAAATTCGAAGAACAATTTATACATTTTATCAATTACATGTTCCATCATTTCTGTACAATTCTGACACTCAATCTTAGTTATATTTCTCTGCCACTAATTTTTCCTTGATTTTATTTTATATTTCTCTTGACAAAATTCCAATATCTCATAAGTTTGCCATTTATGTTAGCTTTATTATTCTTGTCCTAAGAGCCTCTGAGGTATTTTCAGGCACAACATGGGTTTGTATCTATTTCATATTCTCAATATGGAATGTGTAGCATGTTTTTTAAATCTACGCTGACATTGACCTGTTAATATCACAAATATCTATGCAACTCAAATCTCAGGTCATGTCTTTCTAACTCTCTATAGCACCCAAACCAAACAGCAAACTGCAGAATACAATTTAAAATTGGGCAAGTGCAGAACTCACTCTGTCCCTCCCTGCCTCCCTCCCTCCCTTCCATCTATCTATCCATCCATCCATCTTGACTTTATTTTTTTTAATAAATAACTCACAGTAGTGGATATACATAATAATCCTTCTTCCTAGTTTCCCACTATAACAACCTGTGAAGAAACATTGAACTGGGAGTATCCTTTGCATCTTGTAACACTTTATATTTAACCATGGAAATTAAAAGTAAAAACTTAACAGCTTTTTTTTCCCTGCTGCACTAATTTAGATATATTCTGAAATTGTTTAAATTACTTGTCAAAACAAGTATTATCTAAAATAAAATCATCAGTCTAGGTGAGATATTCATTATTATCCAGAAGTTGTTTCCAACAATGGCAATTTTATCCCACCTTAACATATATTCTATATCGTAACGTAATTATTTTAAAATGATTAAAATGTTTTATATTTGTCACAATGATATCCATATAATCTTCTGTTTATTAATATTAAAATCTGCCAAAGCACAATATGTTTTTAATTTTCTCATTATTATTTCGATTGCCTTTAAAAAATTTCCAGAACCAATACAAGTTAATTTGCAAAACCCCATAAATTAAAAGTTTCTTTTAAAATTTTTACTTCAACAAGAGGAGACAAAGACCATTCTTATTCGTTGTTGTATCTCACACCATTTTGTTAAATCTCTTTTAATAATTATTTCTGTTTTCTCTGAAGTGTAGATTGGTTTCTATCTTCATGTTATGAACTTCTCTCCAAAATTCATAATTTCCATAATCTTAAACAAGAAAGAACCGTTCAGATTGTCAAAGGCCTTTTTTGTTTCTTAGAACAGTGGCATTTGTTTTGATAATGTTGTTCCAAGTATTCCAAAATGTTTAATACATTTCTGACATTGTCCTTTAAACTTTTTTTTATGGTAAACCCACAATGTTCCTTGTGCATATATTTTTGCAGAAATATTTTTGGTCTATCAGTCAGGATTGTTGTGAACAACTTGTATGGTAGTTATCGTTCAATAGTTCATAATGTCTTGTTAATGTCATATCTTGTCCTTCTCTAGATGTTAATGTTATATCGACCTCTTTCCAACCATACTTCCTCCTTGTAGGGTAAAGTTAATCATGTTTTGTAAAGGTTGTAAAAGTTCATCCTTAAAATATTTATAATAAGAAACTGATAATCTGTCTGGTCCCAGAATCTTTCCTAGGTTTATCTTTTTTATAGCTTCAGAAATTTCCCTTATTATTATAGGTCCATTCGTAATCTGACTTTATTCTATAGTCCTCAGTAAATTTTGTTTCTTTAGACATTCAACTATTTTCTTTCGGGAGATTTCACTTCCTTTATACAAATTACAATAATATGATGAAATGATTTTTATAGAGTCTCATTGTCCATTAATATAATATTTCCCCCTCGTAATTTCAATACCATTTTCTTTTCTTTTTCTTTTGATAATTTATGCTAGTTGCTTCCCTGGTATATTTGCAAACTCATTTTCTTTTGTTTTGCATAATTCATTTTAATTTACATTTCTCTTATTGTTAACATAGATAATTGCCATTGTAGAAACTTAATTTGTTGAAAAATACTCATCTTCTCCAGAGAATTCTTTAATTCTTCTTTTCTCTTGATTTCATGTAAAATAGGTTGTGATTTCTCTTGACTGTAATTTTAAGATCAATACTATGACCTCGAATATAAAAGCTTTACTTACATCCCAATCCATTCGTAAATCAATGCCCTTAACTGAATTATTTTTAATAATTATTTTGGTTTCTTTTTACAATATTTCATTATTGCTTATTGCTTCCTTGTATAGCAAGTTTTCTTGAGTCTCATCTAAAAGAATTATATTTTCTTTTGTAAATCAAACTCACAGGATTATGGTCCAAAAAAGTATTTGGTAATATCTTTATTTTAGAAATCTCAGTGGCCAAACCCTTTGAAATCCAAATCATGTTTATCAGGGATGTCAAACTTGTGTCATAACGTTGTCATCAAATGATGTATCATGACTTTTACCCCTTCATTAAAATGGGGGTGGGCATGGCCAACGCATGACATATCCGGCTGTGGATCATGCGTTTGACATCCCTGATGTTTATTCTTGAAAAAGAATATGAAAAATCAAATAATGATTTTTGCTCTCTTTTGAGAAGTATTTGCTCCATTTATGTCCCGCATTAAGTATTTATCATCCATGCCAAAAGTTTAGAAAAAAATCTATGATAGATCAGTATCATGCCTTTCTTAATGCACCTGTTGGAATTTTTGTGTAGCCTCCTCTGATACCTATTTGGAACTCTTCCAATTCCAATTTTATTTTTCTAAAAATTCTTTTTTAGAATCATCATCTTTTGAATAGAATCCAGTCAACTTCTATTGTTTTGAAGTAAAAAAGTTACACCTTCCAATTTGTCCCATTGAAATGCTAACCTTTTCTGCTTTAATATCTCAGTCAAAAAAAACCCCTCCCTTACATAAGATTTTAACAGGAATTTCTTTTAAAACATCATATTTGTATTCTCCTCCATGCTGCATCGAGAGCCCAGGATGGGTTGACTACTTCCTATGACATCATTTAGCTGAGTCTGCAGAATATAAGCCAGCCCCGGAGAGACCAGCCTTTTTGACCCATCGCTCCTTTAGTCATAGCTGTGTCTCTGAAAGCGTTCTGTTAGATAGAATCACCAGTGATCTCAGTACTTTTTCCTCGCTCAAGCGCTCCCAGGGATCCATGGGCAGCTGCTCTTTCCAGGATTTGGGCAGCTGGCTTCTTTCCAGGCATCTGGCAGAATGCTCTTCCAGAGAGCAGGGCTATCCTCTCATGCAACGTTGGGAGCAGTGTTGGCCAGAGCACTGTAACGCAAGTTGGGCAGCATCTTGTAGACCTCCCCACAGCCTGCGGTTTGAGTGATCAATCAAAAAAGATAAGATCCGATATACAGCATCAGCCAGCTGATTGTGTGGCTGGAGGCTGCCCTGTGTTGACTTCGCTCGGGGTCTTTATATCTAGAGGACGATTCTTTTTTACATCTGTTGGAAGCGTCCATCTTCCCTAGTCAGCTGGCCACTTGGATTGAAGCTTCCACCAGAGGTGAGCGGTTTTGTTAAAACCGGGGGCCAATTTATACTCAAAAAGGACTTAATACAAAAAATTTCCAAACAGTTTCTTTCCATCGCAAGAGCCTTTTTCCTACAAAATGGAGCAAGATAAAGTTTCAGGCAGAGCTTTCCCCCCCAGTGGAAGAGTCTCTTAAGCCGAATAAGAAAAAAAGACGTAGGCAACGCAACCCCAATCAGTCCAGAGGGAGGTGGCTGGTAAAATCAGAGCTAAGGCTCTAGCCCCTAAGAAGGCAACTCAGGCTGAGTTGAGGGCAGAAAGAGGCAAGATATGCAACCCTAAGAGAGCAGTTCAACAAGAACTATTCAACCAGAAGGGAGTGCACCTATAGCATGTTTTCAGGTGATACTCGTGGGCCCAGCCAAGCCCTCCCAGAAGAGGGAGAGTTATCTATGAGCCTTTCCATCCTCCATCCTGGTCTCCTTAGCTTCTGCAGTACAATCTGATCCTCAGGATCTCAGCAAGATCTGGGGCCTTATTTCCAACAGGCTCCTGGGCCCTATGCTCCAGGCCTCAAACCTCTCCTCAATCTAGGCCTGAAGCCACCTTCACTCCCACAGCAGTGGCCTTCGGCCTTCTACCTCTACTTGAGCATAGACCAAGGGATATCCAAGATGTAGTCTCATCAGCTCTTGACAGGGATTGGCTGAAGGCCTTCAAGCAAATTCTTCCACCTCTGAAAAGGGTTCAGGCCCTTCTCCCTTCTCAATTTATAAGTTCCTTGCCCTCATCACCCTGATTTACACAGGCCCCAGGACCCAGGGTCCATTCTTTCCTCTACCGGAAATGGGAGGAGTTGATGAGGAAAGGAAGGCCTTCACCATCTGAACAACAGTTACTCTTCTCATTCAGATGTGAAGAGGGTGAGATTTTTGACCAAAATCTTTCAGAGGAAGAGGATTCTCCGCCCAGAGCAGGACATCCTCTGCATTGGGTCTTCAATCCTTTCTCTCTTCAGGCCATTGCTCGCAAGCCTTGGTCACTGCAAAGCTGTCACCGGAGGAAGTGGCTCCTGAACCACGAGGAAACCCCTCTAGCCAGGGAGAACTTTGCTCTTCTCCAAGCCTGGAGTGCATGCAGAGGTTTTGCCTTCTCCCACTTTGGAGAAGTGGAGCCAGAAAGATGTCCCATGGAGCCAGAAGATGTCCTGAAATTGGGTGATAAATGCTCCGAACAGACTCTCCGTGCAATCACCAGGCGCTGCATGGGCGTTCGGGCTCAACAAGCAGCATCCTTTTTTTCACGAGGCATCCATACGGTGGCTGAAACCAACTCCAGGATAGATGCTTGCTTTTGATCCTTTGGTCCACCAAGACCTTAATAGGATTATCGCAGCGGCAGAATTCACTGCAGATGCCACTCTCAATCCACCAAAATTGCATCCAAGGCCATGGCATCTTCAGTAGCAGCAAGATGACTGTTATGGTTCAGAAATTAGCAGGCAGAGTCATGCCGAAATGGAAGTTTGGCTTCAGTTCCATTTGCAGGCGATAAGCTTTTTAGAGATGCTCTGGGACTTTATCTCATCGAAAGCAGAGAGAAAATGTACAATTCTCTCTTCCTCTGGAAGAAAGCCGACTATCGCCCTTGCTCCTTATCACCCTTCCTGCCTTTTCGAGCTGGAGACCCTCATCTCGTTCCCACTCTCAGAGGCCGTACTCCAATGCCAAAGACCAACAGGTGGAAGCATTTGGCAAGCAACAACCTCTACTGGTAAATGGCCCTTTTCAGGAGGGAAGGGGGTTGTTCCTTCCATTGCTCTAAGTAATCCCTCGTTTGTCCCCACCCATCAGAGGTCACCTTAGTCTTCTTTGCCTCAAATGGGAGGAGTCAACGATGGAACGCCTGGGGTGCTCAGCACTATTAGGTCAGGGTTACAATTGGACTTCCTAATGCCACCTCCAGAAAATTTTTGATCTGTCCTGTCTCTCAGGATGTCAAGGCAAGCCCTCATAAATCAGACCATTCAACACACTTCCTTGAAATCAGAGCTATTCACCTGTTTCCCCCTCTCAACGGGGGACATAGGCTTCACTCTGCGCCTTTTCATCGTTACCAAAGCCTCGGTGATGGAGCGAGCCTCCTTGATCTAAATTTCTCAAACCAATTTGTAAAATACAGGTGATTTAAAATGCAGACTCTGCATTCTATTTTTAAGAGAGCGTTCAGGAGGGAGATCTTTCTTTCATTGATCTCACAGAGGCTCTCCTCCACATCCCCCGTTTTGGCCTCAATCATTGCCAGTTTCTCTGTTTCTGTTATAGAATACCCATTACCGTATCGAGCACTTCCTTCAGCTTCTCATTGGCTTCAAGGGTCTTTATGAAGGTTCTGGCAGCATTGATGGCATCTCTGTATTCTGTTCCGTGAGGAAGCCCAGTGCTACATGGACGACATTTTGATTCTGTCCTCCTCCATCCATGCAGCCCATTGGATCTGCAAATTACCCTGTCAAATCTCCAGAGCCACTGATTTTTCCACTCTGTCCACTCCAATGGTTCCTGCCTTCCTACATGAGCAGGAACCAGCCACTCATACATCAAGGTCCCACTCCCACCACAAATACGGAGATTCTCTCAATTGGTGGCATTCCCCGTTAATCTGGAAGGGACTTCTGTTCAGGGTCCCAGACAACTAGTGATAACCACTGATGCCAGCCTCCTGGGTTGGTGTTCCATATGCAGGGCCGGATAGCTCAGAGTGTTTGGTCCAGGTCAGAGCAGACCCTTCCCATGAATTGGCTAGAGCTCAGAGCCATTTTTCTAGCTCTCAAGCATTTCAGGCACTCAGTGATCGGCTCTTCATGTTCTAGTTCCCTTTGGGCAACATGCGCAATGGCTCATGTCAACCGGCAAGAGGGGACAAGTCCAGAGCCCTCTTGGGAGAGGCTCTACAGTTGGGGTTATGGGCAGAGAAACCACCTGTGTCGATCTTGGTGGACCACATCTCTGGAGTCAACAACTCCCAGGCCGACTGGCTTAGCAGGAGCCAAGTCGACCAGGCAGAATGGTCCTTTTCCTCCATGTCTACTCAGGGACCTTTCCCTGAGATCAGAATGCCAGAAGTGGATTCTCTTCTCCACTCCTCAAAATGCCAGGTCACCAGATTTCTTCACCAGGTTTCCTTGCCAGGGAGTGGAGGGGCCCAATGCTCTTTGGTCAGATGGCCCAAAGGTCTCCTCTATGCCTTTTCCCCCGCTTCCCATCATTCTGGTAGTAATTCAGAAAATTGTTGGAGGAACGAGCGGAGGCTCCTCTCCTGGCTCCCTATTGGCCAAGGAGGCCCTGGTTGCAGACCTGGTCAACCTATCGGTGGCTTCTCCTTGGAGGATCCCAGCCATCTAATTCCCTTCATCAGGGGCTCTGCTCTATCCAAGCCCCAATGGCTCAAGCTGACTGTGTGGCACTTGAAGCAGCAGCGGCTAGAGGAGGCTGAATCTTCCAGAAAGGGTCATCCTCACTATCCTGGCATCTTCGCAAATCTTCTACAAGGCGCATCTATGATGCCACCTGGAAGGCCCTTTCCCGAAGGTGCCTTAGGGAGGGTCTCTCTCCTGCTTCAGCCGAATTGGCAGAGGTTCTTAGATTCCTTCAGCATGAACTGTAGAAAGGTTTGCCCCCAAACACCTTACACAGGCAGGTTGAGGCCTCTCCTCGTTCTTTCATGGGGTTTCTTCCTTCCTTATCCCATCACCCTTCAGTCAGGAGGTTTTTGAAAGGGGCTTCCAACCTGCACCCACCAGTGGTTCACAGGTATCCTTTCTGGGACCTTCATGTCATCCTTAATGATCTTACAAAGCCCCTTTTGAACCCGTTAGAACAGTGTCTCTCCATTTCCTGACTCTGAAGGTAGTGTTCCTTGTTGCCATCACTCTCTGCCAGGAGGGTTTCCGAGCTTGCTGCTCTTCCATCAGACAGGACCTTTTTCCTTTCAACATGATAGGGTTGTTCTCTGTCTTGGACCCCTCATTTATTCCAAGGTTGACACCT
This sequence comes from Laticauda laticaudata, assembly GCA_004320025.1. NCBI lineage: Eukaryota > Metazoa > Chordata > Lepidosauria > Squamata > Elapidae > Laticauda > Laticauda laticaudata. The sequence goes on along the minus strand of BHFT01036110.1, from coordinate 57,664 downwards.
GGTTTCACATTTCCAGGACATTGTGTTGCCTGGCTTCTGCCCCCTTCCGCACCAATGACTTAGAGCGGCAGTGGCCACAACTAGACGTAAGAAGACTCTTAGAATATATATTAAGCGCACTTCCTCCTTCAGGAAATCGGAAACCATGTTTGTTTCCTTTTCCCTTCTCACTTGGGGCACAGCCTTTTTCTGCTACTATTAGCAGGTGGGTCAGATCTTGCATTGAGCAGGCCTACAAAGCTGCAGCCCTTCTGGTTCCTCAAGGTCTGACGGCGCACTTCTCAGAAGCGCGGCCACTTCTGCTGCCTTGGGTGACCCAAAGCACCCTTGGAGGAGATCTGTTGTGCGGCCACATGACTTCCCTGTCTCCTTTCATCAGACACTACCATCTAGATGACTTTGCCTCGGCGACTGCAGCCTTTGGCAGACGGGTGCTTCAACAAGTGGTTTAACAGTCGGTGTGATGAGTCGGACGAGGACCCGCCATGGACATGCAAGCTTTGGTCATGTCCCATCCTGGGCTCTCGATGCAGCATGGAGGAGAATGGGCGTTGGTAGAGGGTTACCCTGAACACCCTGTTCTGTCTACTGCGAGAGAGCCCAGCCCCTCCCTTGATTCATCCAGAGAGAGGGTAAGTCATATTCTGTATTCATTTTGTGCTTCAGAGACACCTTTCAGTCTGTCAAGTATCTTCGTTAAAGCTGGGGTCTCTCCTGGGGGCTGGCTTGGCTTTTATATCTTAGTACAGACTCAGCTAAATGATGTCATAGGAAGGAGTCAACCCCTCCTGGGCTCTCTCGCAACTTAGATAGAAAGGGCGTTCAGGGTAACTTCTACCAATGCCCATTCTCAGTCTTCAATCTGGTACTAAAATGCTTCTGAAACATCTGATATCTTGTCTTCTTCCTGACAAAGTTTGCTAAAACATCCCTGGCAACATTTCTCGTTCTTACGAATGTGGAATTTGTGTATTTATCTCTTTTTGCTTCTGTGTCTTTTTCTTCCCAATCCAGAAAATTTTGCCAAGGCTTTAATGATCTTTTGTTTAATAACTTCATCAGAATTCTCTGGCATTACTCTAAATCTCAAACTATGTTCCTTCTCTGTGGCTGTCAGTATAGATAGTTTATCTAGTTCTCTTTCCAGGTTTCTGTAACTTCTATCTTACTCTCTAAAATTTCCACTTTGTCATTAACATTTACCTCTCCAGACAATTGTTTAACAGAGGTTTCCATCATCTTAAACTTTTAAAAATCTCCTTCTTTAATCTTTATGAGTCTTTTATCCATTCTTTTTTCAAAATATGTCAATTTGATATCAGATGATTTAGTCAGTTTAGAATCAAGTGATTCTTCTAATTTATTTCCCAATTCCTCAAGCATTTGCTGAACCAAATCTAGTATAATTCCTTTCTCTACAGGTTGGTCCAGCAAGCCTCTCTTCCCCGCCATTCTCACCACTGTTTTAGTTTATTTTTTTAATTTATTTGATTTGTCAATCGCTTACAAGATAATAGGTATAAGTATAAACATAGTTATGAATACCTGAAATGGATACATATAAGAAAAATAAAAAGAAACAATAAGACAGGGACAGTAGGCACGTTGGTGTGCTTATGCACGCCCCCTACAGTCCTCTTAGGAAAGGGGTAAGGTCAATAGTAGATAGTTTAAGGTTAAAGTTTTTAGGGTTTGGGGAAGAAACCACAGAGTCAGGTAGAGTATTCCAGACATTGACCACTCTGTTGCTGAAGTCGTATTTCCTGCAATAAGTTTGGTGTGGTTTACCTTAAGTTTGTATCTATTGTGTTCTCTTGTGTTGTTATGGTTGAAGCTGAAGTATTCATCGACAGGTAGGACATTGCAATGTATGATTTTATATACTATACTTAGATCGGACGGAAGATGGCATAGTTCTAGATTTTCTAGGTCTAGAATTTCAAGTCTGTGGCATAAGGTAGAGGAGTAGAGGAGTGGAGAACTTGTGAAATATTTCTAGACTTTCACAACTGTATTTATATCAGATACGTAATGCGGGTTCCAGACTGATGAGCTGTATGAGTTGCCACTATCATATTGTCATTGAAAAAGGATTTTTTTTTTGAATTTTTTTGACAAAAAGTCATTCCCAAGTCCAGAACACTTGTTAGTGTCTCTAACAAGAAAGAGAGAAAAGGCAAGGTTTCTTAACCCCTCTCTCCATTTTAAAAATGTGTTAAATGCTTTGAATAATTTTACTTCTAATGGCACCCCATAGTTCCAATCTACATCAAAGTCTTTATCCCCATCTCCCTAGCTACTATCCTGTTAAGTCTGGCTCAAACTATCTTTACTTTTTTATTTTACAAAATCCACTAGTTGTTTGCTCTTCAATAGTAAACAGAAGATATCCTCATGAAGGTCTGCTTCCTTTATCAAATTTAATCCCAATTTATTTAAAAATATTTTTGCTAAAAATAATCTTTTAAAACAACTGCCCCCTTTATCTGTTTTAAACTTTCTTGGATCAGGTTCTTGTTGAGCTTTCTACCCAAAATTCTAAGTCCTTGAAATTCCTTCCTTTGTACTCCAAAAAGAATTATAAGTCACTGAAGGTGACTTTCACCTAGTCACATTCTCTCAGCCCAACTCACCTCAGCTGCTGTTGTGGAGAAAATAAAAGGAGGAAGGAGTATTAGATATGTTCACTGCCTTGAATTATTTAAAAAATAGTGAAAGTGAGATTAAAAATAAAGTGGAATCTTATCCTGACACTTAGACAAATCTCTATTTAGCTATAAATTAATTACATCCAAAAGTGATTAAGAAATGAAGCAACTGAACTTTGTGTCTATATAATAGACTATGAATTTCATTGAATTCCTTCAACTCTCAGCCACTCAACTCAAGATCCAGTTCTAAAAATCTCAGTTCCTGCATTTTACTCATGAGGAGTAACTGTTCAGAAAACAAACACACATTATCACTATCTCTCTTTTGTCTTGCCTGATCTCTGTCAAGTAATCTAGTAGTCAGGTTTGGTCTCGTAGTCAAGGTCCCCTTGCTGGAAAGTGAGAGACCATGAGTAAGTCACACTTAGGCATGAAAGCCAACTGGGTAACTTTGGGCCAGTCACAACAACAACTCACCTCACAGGGTTCTTATGCAGAAAGGAGGAAGAAGGTGTGTTGGATATATTCACCACCTTGAGTTATTTGTAAAAACAATAAAGATGAGATATAAATAAATATATAAATAAAATTTGTTTGCCCATCTTGGCCGTATACTGTCTCCCTTCTTTAGGGATGTCTAGTTCACATGATCCTCATCAGAAGCTCTCAGGAATACCCTGTAACTTTTTATAAGTCTGCCAGTCTGCCTAACATAGTTCCCCTCAGTCAAGGCACAAATGATCAGAGTCAAATTATCCTATTTCAGATGCAAAGATCTATCTCTCTGGAGAAGAGTCTAATTCTAGGAAAGGAGGAAGGAAAGAGGAGAAGAGGACAACAGCACCAAGTGGCACTGGGTGCATTGTTGGAAGACCTGAAAGATCAAGTTAGGGATAGATTACCATGGGAAAAATCTGTGACTTATAGGGAAAAAATGATCACATATAATCAATCATTTTCTACCTTGCACTGGGATTAAAATATTACAAATGAATACCAATACATTTGTAAAAACATTGTTGTGTCGTGGGACACTAAGGGCTTAAAATATCCTTTCTAGCAGGGTCTTATTCTGAAGCCCGCACACTAAGCTTGTGTAACAAAATGGCTGCTGCATAGGATGTTCCTCCTTTTGTTCACAGCTATGTTTTATTCTGACTCTCCACTTTGCTTTGAGAAGCCTCCAGGAAATGTGTCCCAAATCTACGAGGATCATTGCCAAGAGGATAGATTCAAGGCCAAACAGCAAACACAAGATAGACAGTTTAAAGCAGCAATGGCTTCCTTTGGTCAATGATTTTCCCCAGCTCTCTGGAGTAATGTAGAAGTGACTAGAAATGGTGGCAATCAGTTATCACATTTTGATTTAAGCCCATTGTTATCTTGATCCTGAGAAATAACTGTATTTTGGCCTTGGCCTTGGATGTGTTTTATTCCTATTCAGAATCATAATCCTATAGCTATATATTTTTTAAAAATATCCTTAGCCTTTTCTAGAGCCATTGGTCAAAATGTTCTATCACAGTGTTTTTTCTACACTTTCCCCCTCTTTCCTCATTAGCTTTATTTTCTCTTAATAGAAAATGAACAAACAGTGCAGCTGGAACTCTATCCATCAGACTAATTGGGACAACAAGTAAATTTGGGTTGATACATGTTATGGAGTTCCTAGATGTATCAAAAGTGTTCCTAATACTGTAATCTCCTTATCTGAATCTTGGATGTCCACAGAGGATTGTGGGTGGGTATCAGTGATGGGATTCAATTTTTTTTACTACCAATTCTGTGGGCGTGGCTTGGTGGGCCTAACAGGGGAAGGATACGATAAAATCTCCAGTTAGAGGTGGTATTTGCTGGTTCTTTGAACTACTCAAAATTTCTGCTACTGGTTCTCCAGAACTGGTCAGAACCCTCTGGTGGGCATGGTTTCCATCTTACATTTTTACACACATGGGGTTGTGCAAGAAGCTCAGAGAGCATCAAGGACCCATCATTTCAACCCTGAGCTACAAATATTCTCCTTTATTGGTAAATTTATCTCTATCTGGGATAACAGTGATATTAGCATTGATATCAGTCACACAATGCAAAGTAAAACTTGAGTTTTAATGAGTGTGTATATTTGAGAAGTTCAGAAGGAGGACATTTTTTAAATCATCAGAGAATGTTACAAAGAACATTTTGATGTTATCTTAGGTTCATGAACTTATCTAGATCAGATTAATTTTTAACATTTGCTTGAAGGTACAGTTAGATTAGTGGTGGGGTTGGATTTGAATAATTGTAATAACTACTGTATATTTGCCAGTTTAGGATTATGGTCAAGATTGGAGTTAGGGCTAGGAGTAGGATGTTACTTTTCCCTTTACTTTTACATTCCCTCTAATAGTATATCAAGTCAATATGAATTAATTAATTCATTACTCTGTCCCTTTCTCCCATCTTCTTTTGGAAAAGCAGGATCTTCTTTTGTTTCATTGAAATCATAATCCAACAGAAATCTCCCACAAATCTCAAAAAGTCACGACCAGTTGATAACTGTCTTCTCATTTTATAAATTAATGATACTTAGTTTGAGATGAAGCATCATCATGCTGTTTGCTTGCAGCAGCTAATAAAAACAGTCTGCAGATGGATGAAATGCTGCAGAAATGTTGATAATAGAACCAATGCAATAACCCCGTTGGTGACACATGAAACCTCAATGAAGGACCTGCTGAAGGATTTGGGGTTACAGCTTAATTATTGCTTTGGAATAGGTGGTTCAAGACTTGGCTGACCTTTTTCCTGTTTTATCCAAGTTGAACTAGCAGGATTCTCTTCTCTCTTTCATTGTCTCAGACAATGCTGTGGATTCAATTCTTGATGCTTCTCCTCCTTTCTCTCCCCCCCCCCCCC